>JAODAL010035261.1:0-43160 GCA_025379985.1 Phyllomedusa bahiana | reverse complement strand
GGGGGGGCCCCTGAATACAATTTTGGAAGATAGAGGTTTCCCTCCCAAAGTACTGACTCCGGGGGCCCCTTGGAATCCCATTACCAGGTAAGGGTGTCCCTACAAAGTCCCTTAACTCGGGGGCCTGAAATACTTGCAGCCCAAGAGGTGTCCTAAAATTCCTGATTTCCGGGGGGCGAATCTTGCAGATAGAGGTGTCCTACAAAGCACTGACTCCGGGGGTGGAATACATTGCAGAAAAGGGGTTTGTCCCTCCCAAAGTCCCCTACCCCGGGGATCCCTGAAAAACATTGCAGATAGGGGTTTTCCTCCCAAAACCTGATTTCCCAAAATACTAAATTTTTTTGCAGTAAAAGGGTGTCTAAAAACCCCACTGACTCCAGATACTAAATTTCATTGAAGTTAAAAGGTTTGCCCTAAAAAGTAACTGACCCCGGGGCCAAAAATTCCCATTGCAGATAGAGGGGGTCCTAAAAAAAGCACTGACTCCAATACTGAATAATTGCAAAAATAGGGGTGCCCCACAAAGAAACGGGACCCCGGGGGGCCCCTGAAACTTTGAGATAGATGGTGCCCCCACAAGTACCAAATCGGGGGGCCCAAAATACATTGCACCCTACTTTGTGTTTCTTGTTTCTAAAAAAAATTATCAGAAAATTACCCCTGAAGTTTGGGGCCCCTTTTTAAACATCTAAAAAAAGAGGAATATTTTAAAGGGGAAAGGGAAAGGAGTTTTACAACGCCCTATAAATCCATACAAAGAGCTATAAGACAATGTATTATGAATGCTGTGCTTATACAGTTACCAAAGGACATCAGGAAAAAATTATTTTCACCAAAAACCGGGTGACCCACCGGGAGCCCTTTGCTCAGGGGGCCCCGGGCCCAAAACTGTTTTAGTGTCCCCTAACGGAAAAGACAGCCTTTGAAAGTAAGGGGGTTTTGTAGAGATCCCGTTTCCCCACAGTGCATTTAAATTGGGGGACCCCCCTCCCAGCTTTCCCATTTTTAAGGTTTGATTGCAATTGGGGGAGATTTCGGCACCCGAAATGTTTTTTAAATTTTTTTAAAAGATTTTGATGGAATTGTTTATGAAAAAATCAAAAATTACAAACCGTGTTTAAAAAAATCTTTTCAAATCAACATTTCGTTTCCTCTAGGATCCCTCATGGATTTCAGCTCCATCACCACCGTGTAGGTGACTCTGGACACCTCGATCTGGAGCGTTTGCTTGTTCAGGGTCTTGGCCGTTTCCAGTTGCAGGTTCGTCATCGAATCGAATAGAACCATGTTGGAGCCGTCGTAGTATCTCCACTCCACCAGGTTGCTGCACAGCTCGGCCTCCCGCTCCTTGGTCTTCTTCTCCCGCACCTTCTTGATCATGTCTTGGATCTTGTTGGTCAGAGTCAGGACGTCCTTGGTCAGTCCTGCCATTTTGATGGTGTTGCTCGGTAAATCAATGTTGACGGTGACCTGCAGGGACTTCTGGAGCTCTGCGATCTTCTCCCGCTCTTTGTCATCAAACTCCCGGATCCAGTCGTCGCTGATGAGGTTCTCGTGTTGCTCCTTCAGTATCAAATGCCGGAGCCAGGACGACGCGTCGCTCACCGCTTTCTCGCTCTCGCCGCACAGGTGGTAAATAACCGGCTCAATGTTCTCTCGTAGCTCAAACACTTTGGTCTCTTCCTCTTCTTCTATTTTGTCATCCCCAGAGCCGAATATATTAATGTGTTGTAATAACCCTGCCACAAAGCAAAGGTACAAACTCATAATGCAATAGTGCACAAATGTCCCAAACTAACATTCGTCCCCTCACTATTCTGTACTGCTTAGCACGAGAGTTTAGTTCTGCAGCTTCAGAGCTGAACTCTCCCAGCATTCCCTGCATGCTCCAGGTTTGCCCTCTTGATCTGCTGTTATCTCCTCTACGGCAGTGATTGGCGGTCACATGGGGGCAATGCATATTTTCTGCAGAAGTAGAAGATCATGTTCACACGTTGCTTTTAAACGCTGTTTTCGGGTGGATTCTGCCCCCAGAACAGTGTAGAAAATGTGCATAAAATGTCTCTAGTTCATTCCCATTGATTGCTAAGTGACAACCGTCTTGTCATTTACACTACATGATTTTTGCCACTGATCCTGGCCACTGAAAAACAAGTGACGTGTAAATTTTTGAAGTGTTTTTGTGGTGTATAATGCCCATAGAAAACAACGGAGAGCTTCACATCAGTGTCCAAAATGGCTCACACAACGTGAGGTGTGGTTTTAGAAGTAGATCTGTGCCGAGAAACTGCCCTGGCACAAATGTGAATGTTTTTATTAGGCACCGAAAAATGCACATCTTAAACACCTCCTCAAAACTTCTCCAAAAACGTATCTGAAAAATGCAAATTGAGGCGATTTTCCGTCGAGTATTGGACGTTGATTTCAGTGCTTAAAAATGAGCAAATCCAAATCAGCTGTGTAAACGTTCCCAGGACAAGGGAGCAATCGTCATGGGGGTTCACTGGGTTGAAGGGTGAACAATCTATTTTTTTCTTCTTACATTAATTTTTATTTCAAGGCTGAACACTCCTTTAAATGTGTTAAAGGGGTTTTGCTAAATTTTTCCAGTCCCTCCCTTCCACCTCACACTGCGCTAAAATAGAAAATGACCCCATACTTTCCTCTCCCATCACCTATGCTCCAGCGCTGCCAGAGATCCAGAGTCCCCCTGATTACCCTCTGGTCCCTGACATTCATGAATTACAGAGAGATCAGTGATTGGCTGCAGCATCATGTGACCACAGAGATCAGCGATTGGCTGCAGCATCATGTGACCACAGAGGTCAGTGATTGGCTGCAGCATCGTGTGACCAGAGAAATCAGTGATTTTCTGCAGCATCATGTGACCACAGAGGTCAGTGATTGGCTGAAGCATTATGTGACCACAGAGGTCAGTGATTGGCTGCGGCGTCATGTGACCATAGAGGTCAGTGATTGGCTGCAGCATTATGTGACCACAGAGGTCAGTGATTGGCTGCGGCGTCATGTGACCATAGAGGTCAGTGATTTTCTGCAGCATCATGTGACCACAGAGGCAAGTGATTGGCTGTGGCATCATGTGACCACAGAGGCCAGTGATTGGCTGCAGCATCATGTGACCACAGAGGTCAGTTATTGGCTGCAGCATTATGTGACCACAGAGCTCAGGGATTGTCTGCAGCATCATGTGACCACAGAGGTCAGTGATTGGCTGCAGCATCATGTGACCACTGAGATCAGCGATTGGCTGCAGCATCATGTGACCACAGAGGTCAGTGATTGGCTGCAGCATCGTGTGACCAGAGAAATCAGTGATTTTCTGCAGCATCATGTGACCACAGAGGTCAGTGATTGGCTGAAGCATTATGTGACCACAGAGGTCAGTGATTGGCTGCGGCGTCATGTGACCATAGAGGTCAGAGATTGGCTGCGGCATCATGTGACCACAGAGGTCAGTGATTGGCTGAGGGTTCATGTGACCAGAGAGGTCAGAGATTTTCTGCAGCATCATGTGACCACAGAGGCAAGTGATTGGCTGTGGCATCATGTGACCACAGAGGCCAGTGATTGGCTGCAGCATCATGTGACCACAGAGGTCAGTTATTGGCTGCAGCATTATGTGACCACAGAGCTCAGGGATTGTCTGCAGCATCATGTGACCACAGAGGTCAGTGATTGGCCGCAGCATCATGTGACCACAGAGGTCAGTGATTGGCCGCAGCATCATGTGACCACAGAGGCCAGTGATTGGCTGCAGCATCATGTGACCACAGAGGCCAGTGATTGGCTGCGGCATCATGTGACCACAGAGACCAGTGGCTGGCTGCGGCATCATGTGACCACAGAGGTCAGAGATTGGCTGCGGCATCATGTGACCACAGAGGTCAGCGATTGGCTGCGGCATCATGTGACCACAGAGGTCAGCGATTGGCTGTGGCATCATGTGACCACAGGGGTCTGCGATTGGCTGCAGCATCATGAGGTCCATGAGCGTGATGTCAGTAGGGAGAAATCAGGGGCAATGCTGGATGAGAGGTGATGGGAGAGGTCAGTATGGGGTCATTTTCTATTTTAGCGCAGTGGTATGTTTGTAAAAGTCTGGGTAAACCCCTTTAATTGTGAAATATGGTAAATGTGTCATATCACAAACTATATTTACTGTTTTGCCATAGGCAAACTTAAACTCTATCAGTTCTCTATCTATAAAACACTAAAACGTAACTTTTATTATGTATAACACTTAACCTCTATACACACTATTAAAAACCTGATTTCTAACCTCTCAATATCTCCCTTGCTACTCCTGAAGGAAGGAATAGCTCCTTTTCTATTATCAAGTCTGATGGGACACCGCCTATTAAAAGGAGTATGTATTTAATGGAGCCTGCAGCTTTATTAAAATGAATATGTATATTAGATATAAAGGAGAGGTGGTTTATGGGAAGAGACTAAGACAATAGTGAACAGTACAATGGAGTATGTATTCCCAATGAATATGCATATTAGACATGGAGGAGAAGGGGTTTATGGGAGTTGATAAAGCTGGTAGTGTGCTGTGGAATGTAACACCTACTCTGCTTAGTCCGTTCTAGGTGAGCCACGCAGAGGCAATAACATGAGAGAAATCAGACAGAAGTTCATCACAGTCAGGGGAGAAATCTTCATTGATACAGTACGCGGGCGCGGGCAGCATGGTAAGATAGGGCGCAAGCCCGTTATGGAGATGATGAATTTGCCTGAGGTTTGATGTCTATGGGAGCATGGTGGCAGCAGTAGCAGCACATATTATGAGTGTGCGTGCAGGAGAGCGGAAGGGGGAGTGGGTTTTTGTGGAGTCTCTGGTGGCTAATTGGTGAGCACCTGAATAGGGTGTGTACCTAACATGATATAAAAGGAAGTGAGCTTAGACCACATGGGACCGGACCTTTAACCCCTAATGAAGCCAGTTTAGCTGGTGATTTCTCACCTCTGTCTACTAGTGTTACCTGCTGCAGGGGTGTCACAAGGAAACCTTATATGTTTTATGTCCATTAGATTAGGGACGACTACCCAAGTAGGAGGCTTGGGATGCCTTACTGGAGTTAGTAAATTACTGTGTATATATATATAAGGTTCTCCTGTTAATAAGTGGTGTCCCACCAGACTTGATAATAGGGGAGGAGCTGTTCCTTCCTTCAGAAGTAGAAAGTGTTAAATGGTGAGGTTAGAAATCAGGTTTTTAATAGTGTGTATAGAGGTTAAGTGTTATACATAATAAAAGTTATGTTTTAGTGCTTTATGGATAGAGAACTGATAGAGTTTAAGTTTTCCTATGGCAAAATAGTAAATACAGTGATAAAAAGTCACTCTCCGTTCTCTTGTGAAATTCCCATTGTTTTGAAGATTATATCACAAACTACTGATAAATCCACTATCTCACAATATTGGCGCAATGGACGCCGCCGGCCGACACTTACGTGTAAAGAACCCTGGCTGTCTCTTCTTCATACTGGCCAAGAAGTTCTGTAACATGGGAGGATCATAAAGGATCACCTTCACTGTCTGCAAAGATTTAGCCGATTTAGAAGTGACAAACTCCACCACGGCCTCGAACATGGACTCCGCCACCGCTTCAGTGGGTAACTTCATAAAGCCTGAAATTATCAAAGACAAGACTCAGCTGTTTCCAGTGATTAGAACAAATAGCAAAAATCCTCAGAAAAAAATATATTTCCTGTTTCTTTTCTAGACAACCATAACCATGTATAGCCTGCACCCCTATATACAACTATAGACCCCCATAACCTTTGATCTATAGCCTGCACCCCTATATACAACTGTAGACCCCCATAACTAGTCATCTGTAGCCTGCACTCCAATATACAACTATAGACCCCCATAACTAGTCATCCGTAGCCTGCACCCCTATATACAGCTATAGACTGGTTGATGGAGAGGATGTATATGAGTGGAGAACGTTACCTGTACCCAGGGCCGGGAAGGCTACGGAGGCAGCTAGTAGTCGCTCGCACTCGGTCAGCGCGTCGGTCACACATTTCTTCACCTGCTTAACCTCTTTGTTATGTATGATGTGTGTGCAGGAAAGATTTCCACCGGACGTCACCCCGAATCCCACCTTTGATGGAGCTGCTCCTGCAAAACAAAGGGGGAAAGAACTGCATCACGGCTTCTGCTGCTGGAACTGCGGTGGAATATATCCTGACAGATCCCAATGACTCATACTGGATCCATACTGGCAGAACAAACCCATTAGGGGCCAAAAGGGAAGATGATTGCTAGAGCCACCAGTGGAGATAATTTTTGGGGCCACCAGTGAAGATGATTCTTGGAGCCCACCAGAGAAGTTGATTCTTGGGGCCACCAGTTGAGTTGATTCTTGGGGCCACCAGTGGAGATGATTCTTCGGGCCACCAGTGGAGATGATTCCTGGGGGCACCAATAGAGATGATTCTGGGGCCACCAATGGAGCTGATTCCTGGGGCCCACCAGTGGAGCTGATTCCTGTGGCCCACCAGTGGAGTTGATTCTGAGGAGCCCACCAGTGGAGATTATTGTTGGGGCCACCAGTGGATATGATTCTTGGGGCCATCAGTGAAGATGATTCTTGGGGCCCACCAGTGGAGTTGATTCTGAGGAGCCCACCAGTGGAGTTGATTCTTGGGGCCACCAGTGGAAATGATTCTTGGGGCCATCAGTGGAAATGATTTTTGGGGCCCACCAGTGTAGCTGATTCTTGGAGCCCACCAGTGGAGATGATTCTGGGGCCACCCAATGGAGCTGATTCCTGGGGCCCACCAGTGTAGCTGATTCTGGTGCCCACCAGTGGAGATGATTCTTGGAGTCACCAGTGGAGTTGATTCTTGGGGCCACCAGTGGAAATGATTCTTGGGGCCATCAGTGAAGATGATTCTTGGGGCCCACCAGTGTAGCTGATTCTTGGAGCCCCCCAGTGGAGATGATTCTGGGGCCACCAATGGAGCTGATTCCTGGGGCCCACCACTGGAGGTGATTCTTGGGACCACCAGAGGAGATGATTCTTGGGGCCCACCAGTGGAATTGATTCTTGGAGTCCACCAGTGGAGATGATTCTTGGAGTCACCAGTGGAGTTGATTCTTGGGGCCACCAGTGGAATTGCTTCTTGGGGCCATCAGTGAAGATGATTCTTGGGGCCCACCAGTGTAGCTGATTCTTGGAGCCCCCCAGTGGAGATGATTCTGGGGCCACCAATGGAGCTGATTCCTGGGGCCCACCAGTGGAGGTGATTCTTGGACCCCCATTTGCGATGCTTCTTTGGGCCCACCAGTGGAGCTGATTCTTGGAGTCCACCAGTGGAGTTGTTTCTGATGAGCCCACTAGTGGAGGTGAATCTTGGGGCCCACCAGTGAAGGTGATTCTTGGGACTACCAGTGGAGATGATTCTTGGGGCCACCAGTGAAGATGATTCTTGGGGCCACCAGTGAAGATGATTCTTGGGGCCCAACCTACAGCTACTGTACATGAATCTTGCAGTTTGCCTCTTCCTCTGCCTTTCTCCCTGAAGAGCAGACCCACACCTGCCATTCCCTGGGGCCCAATAGGGGCTTACCCTGTTCCCTTGTGGGCCAGTCCGAGCCTGGTGGCCAGTGCGTTCTCTGTGAGCATTCCTGTATCCAAGCCACACATACTTGGCCATGTTTTGCCCCTAAAACTCCTCCAAGATGTTATCTAAGCTAACCACCACAGTCCCTGTACAATATGCAGACATTAGGCCTCAATTACTACAACTATAAGAGTCTCTTTCACCCATAGCAACCAATCTCCGGCGGATTGGGAGAGACGGCAGATTGGGAGAGACGGCAGACTGGGAGAGACGGCAGATTGGGATAGACGGCAGATTGGGATAGACGGCAGATTGGGAGAGACGGCGGATTGGGAGAGACGGCAGATTGGGAGAGACGGCGGATTGGGAGAGACGGCAGATTGGGAGAGACGGCAGATTGGGAGAGACGGCAGATTGGGAGAGACGGTAGATTGGGATAGACGGCAGACTGGGAGAGACGGCAGATTGGGATAGACGGCAGACTGGGAGAGACGGCGGATTGGGATAGACGGTGGATTGGGAGAGACAACGGATTGGGAGAGAAGGTAGTTTGGGAGAGATGGCAGATTGGGAGAGACAGCAGATTGGGATAGAAAGTAGATTGGGATAGACGGCGGATTGGGATAGACGGCAGATTGGGAGAGACGGCGGATTGGGAGAGAAGGCAGATTGGGAGAGACGGCAGATTGGGAGAGACGGCGGATTGGGAGAGACGGCGGATTGGGAGAGACGGTAGATTGGGATAGATTGCAGACTGGGAGAGACGGCAGATTGGGATAGACGGCAGATTGGAATAGATGGCAGATTGGGAGAGGCGGCGGATTGGGAGAGACATAAGATTGGGAGAGACGGTACATTGGGAGAGACGGCAGATTGGGAGAGACAGCGGATTGGGAGAGACCGCTGATTGGGAGAGATGGCTGATTGGGATAGAAAGTAGATTGGGATAGACGGCAGATTGGGATAGACGCCAGACTGGGAGAGACGGCAGATTGGGATAGACGGCGGATTGGGAGAGACGGCGGATTGGGAGAGACGGTAGATTGGGAGAGACGGCGGATTGGGCGGAGACGGCGGATTGGGAGAGACGGCGGATTGGGAGAGACGGCGGATTGGGAGAGACGGCAGATTGGGAGAGACGGCAGATTGGGAGAGACGGCGGATTGGGAGAGACGGCGGATTGGGAGAGACGGCGGATTGGGAGAGACGGCGGATTGGGAGAGACGGCAGATTGGGAGAGACGGCGGATTGGGAGAGACGGCGGATTGGGAGAGACGGCTGATTGGGATAGAAAGTAGATTGGGATAGACGGCAGATTGGGATAGACGGCGGATTGGGAGAGATGGCGGATTGGGCGGAGACGGCGGATTGGGAGAGACGGCGGATTGGGAGAGACGGCAGATTGGGAGAGACGGCAGATTGGGAGAGATGGCAGATTGGGAGAGACGGCGGATTTGGAGAGACGGTAGATTGGGAGAGACGGTAGATTGGGATAGACGGCAGACTGGGAGAGACGGCAGATTGGGAGAGACGGCAGATTGGGAGAGACGGCTGATTGGGAGAGACGGCTGATTGGGATAGAAAGTAGATTGGGATAGACGGCAGATTGGGATAGACGCCAGACTGGGAGAGACGGCAGATTGGGAGAGACGGCGGATTGGGAGAGATGGCGGATTGGGAGAGACGGCGGATTGGGAGAGACGGTAGATTGGGAGAGACGGCGGATTGGGCGGAGACGGCGGATTGGGCGAGACGGCGGATTGGGAGAGACGGTGGATTGGGAGAGACGGCAGATTGGGAGAGATGACAGATTGGGAGAGACGGCGGATTTGGAGAGATGGTAGATTGGGAGAGACGGTAGATTGGGATAGACGGCAGACTGGGAGAGACGGCAGATTGGGAGAGACGGCAGATTGGGAGAGACGGCGGATTGGGAGAGACGGCGGATTGGGAGAGACGGCGGATTGGGAGAGACGGCGGATTGGGAGAGACGGCAGATTGGGAGAGACGGCAGATTGGGAGAGACGGCAGATTGGGAGAGACGGCTGATTGGGATAGAAAGTAGATTGGGATAGACGGCAGATTGGGATAGACGCCAGACTGGGAGAGAGGGCACATTGGGAAAGACGGCGGATTGGGAGAGACGGCGGATTAGGAGAGACGGTGGATTGGAAGAGACGGTGGATTGGGCGGAGACGGCAGATTGGGAGAGACGGCAGATTAAGAGAGACAGCGGATTGGGAGAGACGGCGGATTTGGAGAGACGGCGGATTGGGAGAGACGGCAGATTGGGAGAGACCGTGGATTAGGAGAGACGGCAGATTGGGAGAGACGGCGGATTGGGAGAGACGGCTGATTGGGATAGAAAGTAGATTGGGATAGAAGGCAGATTGGGATAGACGCCAGACTGGGAGAGACGGCAGATTGGGAGAGACGGCGGATTAGGAGAGATGGCGGATTGGGAGAGACGGTAGATTGGGAGAGACGGCAGATTGGGCGGAGACGGCGGATTGGGCGAGACGGCGGATTGGGAGAGACGGTGGATTGTAGAGACGGCAGATTGGGAGAGATGACAGATTGGGAGAGACGGCGGATTTGGAGATACGGTAGATTTGGAGAGACGGTAGATTGGGAGAGACGGTAGATTGGGAGAGACGGCAGATTGGGAGAGACGGCAGATTGGGAGAGACGGCTGATTGGGAGAGACGGCTGATTGGGATAGAAAGTAGATTGGGATAGACGGCAGATTGGGATAGACGTCAGACTGGGAGAGACGGCAGATTGGGATATACGGCGGATTGGGAGAGACGGCGGATTGGGCGGAGACGGCGGATTGGGAGAGAAGGTAGATTGGAAGAGACGGCAGATTGGAAGAGACGGCAGATAGGGAGAGACGGTAGATTGGGATAGACGGCAGACTGGGAGAGACGGCGGATTGGGATAGACGGTGGATTGGGAGAGACAACGGATTGAGAGAGGGGGTTTTTTGGGGAGATTTTGGAAATTGGGAAAGAGGAAGCGGAGGGATAGAAAGTAGTTTGGGGTAGACACAGTTTGGGAAAACGGTGTTTGGGGTGACGGGGGATTGGTAGACGGGGGTTTGGGATGGAAGGGCGGATTGGGAGAGACGGCAGATTGGGAGAGACGGCAGATTGGGAGAGACGGCGGATTGGGAGACACGGCGGATTGGGAGAGACGGCAGACTGGGATAGATTGCAGACTGGGATAGACGGCAGATTGGGATGGACGGCAGATTGGGATAGACTGCAGATTGGGATAGAAAGTAGATTGGAATAGATGGCAGATTGGGATAGACGCCAGATTGGGATAGACGCTGTGTGGGTGGGGTGTTTGGAGGGGGGGGGGGGAGCGGGTGGGAGAGACGGCAGATTGGGATAGACGGCGGACTGGGAGAGACGACGGATTGGGAGAGAAGGCAGATTGAGAGAGACGGCAGATTGGGAGAGACGGCGGATTGGGAGAAACGGCGGATTGGGAGTACGACGGCTGGTGATTTTTTCGCTGTCCTTCGGCGAAAGTGTCTCTGTCCGTTCCTTCAATGGCTTCTCCGTCTGTCAACTGCTCTACCGGTCGGCCCGTAAGATTCTCTCCATCTCTTCAAGGTTCTCTGTGCGCAGTTCTTTCCAAAAATTTTAATCTCTCATTATCCTCAATGATTTCTCAGTCCTATCATCTAATCTTTCCTCATTCTCGGCAATTTACGATCTCCGAGCCTCCATTGGTTCACTTCATGTCCATCTCGGTGACTATTTTCTCGCCTCCGTTCGAATTTGCTCTCATTACGTCAAGTTCTCTTCATTCTGCAATGCTCTCCGACCTCTAATATCGACGCCTGGTTACGGTCCACAGGGCTTACGCGACTTCTGTCTTGTTCTCTGACGTTTGAAAAGTTTTGCCGGTCAGCATGGTGTCACGAGCAGTCACCGCAAAGTGCTCGCCTTCGGCATATGCGATACATGGGTTCATTATTTGCTACTCCCTGCACGACAAATGTTGAATTCGCCTCATGACGGGATTGCTCAGGCCGGCATCATGGGAGAGACCGGCATAATTGGCGACGACGTGCGTATTGGGGATAGAGATACTGCAATAGGGAGACTGAAATTGCGGATTGGCAAGACGCAAGATTGGGAGAGTGACCAGGCAGATTGGGAGAGACTGCAAGATTGGGTAGAGACCGCTGATTGGGAGAGGATGGCTGATTGGGATATAAAGTAGAATTGGGATAGACTCGAGATGGAAAGACGCCAAGACTGGGGAGAGAGGCAGATTGGATAGACGCGGAAAGTGAGAGACGGCGGACTGGGAGGGATGAGGTAGATTGGGGAGAGACGGTCGATTGGGCGGAGACGGCGGTTGGGAGAGACAGCGTATATGGAGAGAGACGTCGGATTGGGAGAAGACGGCAAGATTGGGAGAGGACGGCAAAGATTGGGAGAGACTGCGGATTTTGTGAGAGATGGCGTATAGGGAGAGACTGGTGGGAGGGGATTGGGAGAGACGGCAGATTCGGAGAGACGGCAGATTGGGAGAGACGGCAGACTGGGAGAGACGGCAGATTGGGAGAGACGGCTGATTGGGATAGAAAGTAGATTGGGATAGAAAGTAGATTGGGATAGAAGGCAGATTGGGATAGACGCCAGACTGGGAGAGACGGCAGATTGGGAGAGACGCTGATTGGAAGAACGGTAGATTGGAAGATGACGGGCAGATTGGGCTGGAGACGGCGGATTTGGGCGAGACTGCGGATTGGGAGAGACGGTAGGATTGGAGAGACGGTAAGACAGATTTGGAGAGACCGGTAGATGGGAGGAGACACGGTAGATTGGAAAGAGACGGTTGATTGGGGAGCGGAAGGAGGGCATAGGGCGCGAATCATGGCCTCCAGTGGGCCTCTCCGTTCCCTCTACGTGGCTCGCCTGCCTCAAGTTCGCTCCTTCCTGTCTCAATTGCTCGTTCTGCCTCAATTTCTACGTGCCTTCAGTCACAGTTTCTCGCCGTCAAGCGACATTTCTCTCCTGGTCAGTGCTAATTTCACTCCCTACTGCAAGTGTCTTCACTGCCCTTTTCTTCAATTTCTCTCCTGCTTCCTATTGCTCTCCTTCGCAATTTGCTCACCGCCTCAATGTCGCTCCGTCTTCAATTGTCTCTCCTCCTGTCAAGTTGCACGTGCCAAGCCTACTTGTGTGGAGCAAGCCGCGGCAGAGAAGTGGCTATACGGCCGATATTAGACGAAGACTGGCGTCAATGGGGAAGAGAGCCCGTCCTGGATTTGGAGGTCGACGGTAAAATGGGATCGACGTGCCAGACAGGTAGAGACCGGCAGATTGGGAGAGACTGCAGAATGGAAAGCCGGCAGTATATAGGTGAGATACGTCTAGATTCGGGTATGGATCCGGCTTTGATTGTGGAATAGTGAAAGTAGATTGGGATAGACGACAGATTGAGATCGACGCCAGACTGGGAGAGACGGCAGACTGGGATAGACGGTAGATTGGGAGAGACGGCGGATTGGGCGGAGACGGCGGATTGGGAGAGACGGCGGATTGGGAGAGACGACAGACTGGGATAGACGGCGGACTGGGAGAAACGGCGGATTGGGAGAGCCAGCAGATTGGGAGAGACGGCGTATTGGAAGAGACGGCGGATTGGGAGAGGACGGCCGTAATTGGAGAGTACGGCGGAATTGGGAGAGACGGCAGCTTAGGGAGAGACGGCGGATTGGAGAGGATGTGCGGATTTGGAAGACGGCGGATTTGGAGAGACACTGTAGATTGTGGGATAGACGGCAGCACTGGAGAGACGGCAGATGTGGAGAGACGGCAGATTGGGAAGAAGCTGATTGGGAGAGACAGCTGATTAGGGTATAGAAAGGTATATTGGGTGATAGACGGCAGCTTGGGATAGTACCCGAGACTTGTGGAGAGACGGCGATGTGGGAGAAGACGGCGGATTGGGAGAGACGGCGGATTGGGTCGAGACGGACAGATTTGGATAGACGGCAGAATTGGGATAGACGCGGATTGGGAGAGACGGCTGTATTGGGATAGAGAAGTATATTAGGGATAGACGGCAGGATTGGCGATGAAGAGCGACCAGAATTGGGATAGACGGCCAGACTGGGTGAGACGCGAGATATGGGATAGACTGCGGATTGGGAGAGACGGCGGATTGGGAGAGACGGCAGATTGGGAAAGACGGCTGATTGGGAGAGACGGCTGATTGGGTTAGAAAGTAGATTGGGATAGAAGGCAGATTGGGATAGACGCCATACTGGAGAGGACGGCAGATTGGAAGAGGCGGATTAGTGAGAGAGATGGCGATTTGGAGAGACGGTGGATTGGGGAGAGTACGGCAGAATTGGGAAGATGACAGATTGGGAGAGTACGGCAGATTGGGAGAGACTGCGGATTATGGCGCTGCAGTGCTGTGTGCAAGTGGTGGCGAGGCCTGCTTAAAAAGGCAGAGCCGGACGCTAAAATGCGTCGTCCGTACTATAGGTCATTCGCCTGACTGAAATGGTCGACTACTGCCGCCCAGGTTCCACGTGACGGTCCGGACTGGGTCTATACGGCATAATGTGGAGCATTACGGCTAGATAGGGAGCGACGGCAATAATTAGAGCCTGAAGAATGGGATACGCATTGCCGATATGTGGTGCGAGACGGCAGAAATGGAGAGCCGGCTGAAAGGGAAAGACCGTAGTAAAGTTGGATAACTGCAGATAGTGACTAGACACAGCCAGGTGAGAGACGCAAGATAAGGGATATACGGCGGTTTGGAGAGACGGCGGATTGGGAGAGACGGCAGATTGGGAGAGACGGCAGATAGGGAGAGACGGCGGAGTGGGAGAGCCGGCATGATTTGTGGGCTATATGTGGCAGACTGTGGAGAGACGGCAGATGGGATAGATGGCAGATTGCGTTAGAGACCGGCGGAATTGGGGAGAGACAAGGGATAGGAGAGACGGGAGCGGATTGGGATGAGAACGGTATGAGTTGGGAGAACGGTATATTGGGATAGAGCGGCAGAGCTGTGATAGACGTGCAGATTGGGGGAGACGGCAGATTGGGAGAGACGGACTGATTTGGGAGAGACTGCTTATTGGGATAGAAAGTAGATTGGGATAGTACGACAGATTGAGGATCTGACGCCAACTGGGAGAGACGCAGACTGGGAGAGGACGGCAATTTGGGAGAGACGGCTGAATTGGAGAGACGGCTGATTGGGATAGAAAGTAGATTGGGATAGACGGTAGATTGGGAGAGACGGCGGATTGGGCGGAGACGGCGGATTGAGAGAGATGGCGGATTGGGAGAGACGACAGATTGGGATAGACGGCGGATTGGGAGAGACAGCGGATTGGGAGAGACGGTAGATTGGGAGAGACTGCGGATTGGGTGGAGACGGCGGATTGGGAGAGACGGCGGATTGGGAGAGAGACGGAGGATTGGGAGAGGCGGCAGATTTGGGTATATAATTCAGGAAGGGTCGAGACGGCAGATTAGGGATTGGAGAGAATGTAGAATTGAAGCGACGGTAGTGAAATAAGAACAGCATACAAGGTAGTGACGGCAATATAGGGCGAACTGCAGAATGGTAGAGTGATGGCATGATAGGGGAGAGACGTGGCTGAAATGGTAAGGCCCGTACGATAGGGCTAGAAGGCCCGCAAGGTAACGACCTCCAACTGGGAGAGAACCGGCAGAAAGGGAGAGCCGGCGGATTATGTAGAGCCGCGGATTGTGGGAGAGACGAAGAATGGAGGCTCGACGTCTGCTAGTGGCGGTAGCAGACGGCGGTGTGGACTGAGACTTCGGCATAGGGGATATCCGTGAGTGTATTGGTGAGAGACGTCAGAAAAGGCAGAGCTGCCATAATGTGGGAGAGAACGGCTGGAATTGGAGAGATGGTAGCATATGGTGAAAGACGGTATGATTGGTATAGACGCAGCCTGGGAGAGATGGCAGAATGGGAGAGAGGACGGGCAGATTGTGTGAATATGACTGCGGAATAGGGAGAGACGGCGGAGTGGGAGAGACGCTTTATTAATTGGGTAGAGACTGTCGGATTGGGAGAGACGGCAGAATGGGAGAAAGACGGCAGATTTTGGGAGGAGACGGCAGATGGGCAGAGACCGCTGAATGGGAAGAGACCGCTGATTGGGAGAGATGGGCTGGAGTGGTATAGAAATAATATTGGGAACGACTAGCAGATTGGAATAGAGCCGAGACTGGGAAGAGAGGTGAGATTGGGTATGCGGCTAGAATTGGGAGAGAACGGCGGAATGGTGGAACGGCGGCATATAGGGAGGAGGCGGGAGGATGGCAGAGACGGCAGATTGGGAGAGACAGCAATTGGAGAGACCACGGAATTTGAGATCCGGCGGATTGGGAGAACGGGGATTGGAGGGACCGTGGATTAGTAGAGACGCAAAAATTGGAGAACTGCGGATTGGGAGAGACGGCGGAATGGGAGAGACGGCATGATTGGGAATGGAAAGAATATTGTTATACGAAAGTAAGATTGGGATAGAAGGCAGATTGGGATAGACGCCAAACTGGGAGAGACAGCAGATTGGGAGAGATGGCGGATTAGGAGAGATGGTGGATTGAGAGAATGGTAGATTGGGAGAGAAGGCAGATTGGGCAGAGACGGCGGATTGGGCGAGACGGCGCATTGGGAGAGACGGCAGATTGGGAGAGATGACAGATTAGAGGAGAGGACGGCGGATATTGAGATACGTTAGATCGTGGTAAGACGGTACGGTTTGGTGATAGACGGAAGATTGGGAAGACCGTCAACAGGGATAGACGGCATATTGTGGTATAGACTGCAGATTCGGAGAGACGGCATATTGGGAGAGACGGCAGATTGGGATATACGTGCGGATTGGGAGAGAATGGCGGATTGCGGGCGAGGACTGCGGATTGAGGGGAGAAGAAGGGAAGAAGTAAGAGACGGCAGATTGGAGGACTGCTGATTGGGATAGAAAGTAATATGGCGATAGAAAGTAGAATGGGATTGAAGGCAGGAGTTGGGGAATTAGACGCCAACTGAGGGAATACGGCAGAATGGGAGAGACAGCGTCGGATTAGGAGAGTATTTCGGATTGGTTAGAGCAACGGTATTTTGGGGCGAGACGGCAGATTGGTGCGGGAGACCTGGAGCGGATTGGGCGAGACGGCGATTGGCAAGAGACGTGTGGCTTGGTAGAAAGACGGCAGAATTGGGAGAGGAATGACAGATTGGGAGAGACTGCGGGATTTGGAGATACAGAAGATTGGAGGATAAACGGTAGATTTGGTGAGAGACGTAGATTGGAGAGGACGGTAAGATTGGGGATAGACTCAGACTGGGGATAGACAGCAGATAGGGAGGAGACGGCAGATTGGGAAGACGACTGGAAGAATGGTGCGGGAGAGACGCAGATTGGGAGTAGACATCTGGCCTGATTGGGAGAGATCGGCAGAATGGAGAGATGGCTGATTGGGCTCAGGACGTCATATTGGGAAAGATGTTCAGACAGGGGAGAGACGGCAGATTGGAATATACGGCGGATTGGGAGTGACGGCGGATTGGGCAGAGATGGCGGATTGGGAGAGAAGGTAGATTGGAAGAGACGGCAGATTGGAAGAGACGGCAGATAGGGAGAGACGGTAGATTGGGATAGACGGCAGACTGGGAGAGACGGCGGATTGGGAAAGACGGTGGAAGAAAAAATAGGGGAGAGACAACTGATAGAGAGAGAAGTATTTGGGAGAGAAGGCATAGTATATTGTGAGAGACAGCAGATTGGATACGAAGTAGATATGGGATAGACCGTCCGATTGGTCAGAAACGTGTGATTGGAGTAGATGTGGATTGGGATAGTGACGGCGGATTGGGATAGTACTTCGGATTGGGAGAGACGGCGGATTGGGAGACGAACGGCGATTGGGAGAGACGGCGGTTGGTAGAGACGGCGAGATTTGGTATAGATTGCAGACTGGTGGATATACGTCAGATGGGATAGACGGCAATTGTGCGAGACGGCTGATTGGGATAGACAGTAGATTGGGATAGACGGCAGATTAAGGGGTGATTGGACGGCAGATAGGGATGAGACGCCAGACTGTGGAGACTGCAGATAGGATAGACGGCGGATTGGGAGAGACGACGGGATTATGAGAAAGGCAGATAAGGGAGAGATGGCAGATTGTGGGAGAGAGACGGCGGTTTGGGAGAGTCGGCGGATTGGTAGAGAACTTGCGGAGTTGGGATAGAAGGCAGATTGGGAAAGTCGTCGGATTAGGAGAGACGCGTAATTGGAGAGACCCGCTGATTGTGTAGAGATGTGCTGAATGGGATAGAAATTAGATTGGATAGACTGGCAGATTTGGAATAGATGCCAGACTGGAGAGAGGGCAGATGGGAATAGACCTTGTAGATTGTTAGAGATGGTCGGATTGTGTGGAGACGGTAGATGTGTGAGAGACGGCGGAGTTGGGATAGACGGGGATTGGTAGGAGACGGCGGATAGGGAGAGACGGCGGTATTGGGATAGACGGCGATTGGCAGAGACGGCGGAATGGGAGGAGACGGGCTGATTGGGATAGACAGTAGATTGGGGATAGACAGTAGATTGGGGATAGACAGTAGATTGGGATAGACTGCCAGACTGGGGAGAGACAGCATATTGGGAGAGATGGGCGGATTAGAGGAGATGGTGGATTGCGAGCCTGTACGAAAGGGGCGAGAAGGCAGATATGGTTGCGGATACGGCGGATTGAGGCAGATCTTCGCATAGGTGTAGAGACGGCAGATTGGTACTAGTATGACAGATAGGGAGAGACGGCGGATTTTTGAGATACGGAATGTAATTTTGGAGAGACGTGTAATTTGGCGAGACGGAATATGTAAGGGAGAGACCGAAGATTCGGCGGAGAGTACGCAGACTGTGAGAGAGACTGCAAATATTGGGAAGACGGCAGATTCGGATGAGACGCAATAATGGGAGTAGACGGCATGATTGGGATCTCCCGGGGCGGAAGTTTGAGAGATGGCGGAGTAGTGCGGGAGACGGGCGGAATGGTATAGACATGACTATATGGATCGCGACGTCCGCATTGTCTTATCCGCATCAATTGGGAACTGCAAGTCTGCCAATGGCTCCTCCCTACGCAAAGTGCACTCCTGCCCTCAATTGCATGGCCTCTCCGCCATGGGTATACTCGCTCAGATTGGGCTGCGTACCCGGTGCGGTAATAAGGAGAAACAAGACGAAATGGTCGAGACGGCAGCATTGCTGATAGACGGCAGATTGTGGCGGCGGATACAGCGGATTGGGCAGTAGCGGCGGATTGTGGTGAGTTACGGTTGGAGACATAGTAGAGCCGGCAGAGAATTGCGAGTATGTACAGATTCGGGTGGATAGGACACGGCGGATTTTGGAGCATACTGAATTTGGATAGACGGTATAATTGGTGAGAGACGTTAGAGATTGGAGAGACGGTAGATTGGGATAGACGGCAGACTGGGAGAGAACCAGCATTGTGGGAGAGACGGCAGATTGGGGAGTGAGACGGAAGATTGGGAAGTACGGCAGAATGGAGAGACTGCTAGATTGTGGAGAGAACGTCGGTAGAAAGGTGAAGAGACCTGCTGATTGGGAGAGAATGCTGATTTGGGGATCGGAAAGTAGAAATGGCATAAGGCCTGTCAGATATGTGACTCTAATCCATACAGGGCGAGACTGCTGAAAGTTCACTCCCGTACTCCAAGTAGCACTCCTGCCTCAATTGCACTCCGACCTCCATGTCTACTCCTTACCTCAAATTATGGCCAAACCTGCGGAAATGCGTGACTGCGGAAATGTCCTCAGCTGTCGGATTGGTATAGCAGGACGTCAATGCAGAGACGCAGAAAGGCAGAGACTCAGAACGGGAGAGAACCGGATCTAAATGTGATAGCCGGCGAGTACTGTGCAGATACGACTGGGATTTGGGGATATCCGGTGGATTTGGGTAGAGACAAACAACCGTAATAGATAGAGAAGGTATGAAAGTGTAGAGCAAGGCAGAATAGTGGAGAGACCGCATATGTGGGATATGAAAGTGTTAGATAGGGATACTCCGTCATATTGGGAGAAAACGGTGAATGGGAACGATGGTGGATAGGGAAATAGACGGCGTAATGGGATAGTACTGTCGGATTGGGAGAGATGGCGGATTGTGAGATACGGCAATAAAGGATTAGAGCCTGCGGCAAGTTCCGAGTGCCGGCGGCAAGGATGTCGCCTGCAGAATGGGATAGCAAGCAGTCCAGGTATAGCCGTCAAAATGGAACGCCGCAGAAAGGGAGGAGACGGCTGATTGGGATTAGACAATGTAGCCTTGGGCAGCCGCCGACAGCATTTGTCAAGACGTCAGCATGTGGGATAGGCCTCCAGCCTGTGGAGTCTGACTTGCCGCTAGGGAAAGACGGCGGACATTGGAGAGACGATGGATTAATGGTAGAGAACGGCAGATTGGAGAGACCGGCAGATTGGGAGAGACGGCGGAAAGGGAGAGGACTCGGGAATTGGGCGAGACTGCGGATTTGGGTATAGACTTGCATATTAGGTTGAGATGACTGCGGATTAGGAGATACGGCGAGTTTGGTAGCGACGGGCTCATGGGCGAGCCGTCGGCATGGGCGCGATAGGCCGCATATGGTGATCTGCCGTCATTAATGTATCGCATCCTGCAGTAAAAGGTAAAAGTGACATCGCAATTTTACACTCCTTCCATCAAGTGTCACTCCGCCAGACTAGGGAAGAGCCCGGACACAGATTGTTAGCTAGAGGCGGATAGGTGAGAGATGTGCTGCATAAGGTGCTAGACTGAAGTCAATTCATAGACTGCAGAGATGGCGTCTGACTGGCGGATTGGGCAGAGGGACGGTACTGGATTCGGGATAGTCCGGCGGCATTGGGAGAAGACTGGTGGAATGGTAGAGACGTCAGATATGGGAGAGATGACAGATTGGGAGAGACGGCGGATTTGTAGATGTATAGGTAGACTTGCGGGAGAACAGTGTAGATGGATAACGGCAGATTGGGAGAGACGGCAGATTTGGAGAGATGGCAGATTGGGAGAGACCGCTGATTGGGAGAGACCGCTGATTGGTAGAGATGGCTGATTGGTATGGAAAGTAGATTGGGTTAGACGGCAGATTGGGATCGACGCCAGACTGGGAGAAGAGGGCACGATTTAGGGATAAGACTGCGGATATCTTGGTAGATACGGCGTATTTGGTAATGGTACGGAAGAATTGGGAGGAGACGGACGGTCTTGGGCGTAGGATGACGGAATTGGGAGAGACGGCGGATAGGGGAGAGACCGTGGATGTATGGAGAGACGCAGATTGGGAGGAGTACTGCGGATTTGGGAGAGACGGCTGATATGGGAAAGAAAAGGTCATATTGGGATAAGAAGGCAGATTGGGATAGACGCCGAGACTGGGAGAGACGGCAGAATTGTAGAGACGCGGATTATGGAGGAGATGGCGGATTGGGAGAGACGGTAGATTGTAAGAGAAGGCAGATTGGGCGGAGACGGCGGATTGGGCGAGACGGCCGATTGGGAGAGACGGTGGATTGGGAGAGACGGCGGATTGGGAGAGACGGCAGATTGGGAGAGATGACAGATATGGGGAGAGGCCGGTAGATGTTGGGAGAGTACTGTAATATTGGGAGAGACGGTAGATTGTGAGAATGGTAGATTGGGATAGACGCAGACTGGGAGGAGGACGCAATTGTGGAGAAGACGGCATATTGGGCGGAGACGGCGGATTGGGCGGAGACGGCGGATTAGGCGAGACGGCGGATTGGAGGCGAGACGGCGGATTGAGAGGAGAACGGCGGATATGGAGGAGACGGCAGATTGGGACAGTTAGACCAGATTGTGAGATGACGGCGTATTTGGGGAGATGAAGATTGGGAGAGATGGTAGATTGTGATTAGACTGACAGACGGTTGTGGGAGAGACGGGCAGCTTTGGGAGAGTACGTGGCAGATTGGGAGAGACGGCGGATTTGGGAGAGAAGCCAGTACTGGAAGACGGCAGATTGGGAGCGACGGCTGATTAGGAGAGATGGCGGATTGGGAGAGACGGTAGATTGGGAGAGAAGGCAGATTGGGCGGGAGCACGGTCGGATTGGGCAAGACGGCCGAGATTGGGAGAGACTGTGGATAGGACGATGACGGCAGAAAGGTGGAAGATGACAGATTGGGAGCGACTGCTGAAGATTTTGGCGAGACTGTATAAAATGTAGACGTCCGGGACCCTATATGTCTCTCCGGTAAGAATATGTGGATGATCATAGGACTACGTATGGGATCGACCCGGCCACTGGTGAGAAGTGCCGGCAAAAAATCATGTGGCGTTGCGACGGCTTATTTGTGCGCTACCGTGATGGCTTGTAAGAGCGACTGCTGATAGTTGAGATCACGTTTGATTGGGTATGATACTGGCAGATTGGGACATGTATGACAGATTTTGAGATACGGCGATAATGGAGAGAGTGGTATGATTGTGTAGAGATGTAGAATAGGATAGACGGCAAGACTGGAGAGAATGCAGAATTGGGAGGAACTGGTCGTATTGGGAAGACGGCGTAATGGGAGAGACCGGCGTTAGTGGGAGAGGACGGCGATATTGAGGGATAGACGCAGATTGGGAGAGACGGCAGATTGGGAGAGACGGCAGATAGGAAGAGACGCAGATTGGGGAGACCGCGATTGGGAGAGACCTATTGATTGGGAGAGACCGTCGTGATTGTGGAGAGAGATGACAGAATGGGAGGGACGGCGGATTGGGGAACAAAGATTTGGGAAAGAATTGGGAAACGGGGATTGGGAAGGACGGAAGGGAAACGGCAAGAAGGGATGGGGAGGTTTGGGGAGAGCGGCGGATTGGGGAGACGGGGGATTGGGAGAGGGGTTTTGGGGAGACGGCGATTGGAAAGAGACGGCCCAAAGGGGAGGGAGAGGGAAGGGGAATTTTGGGTGGGGCGGTTTGGGGAAAAGGGGATTGGGGAGAGGCGTTTTGGGAAACGGGTTGGGGGAGGGGATTGGGAGAAAGGGTTTTGGGGGGGGGGATTGGGGAGGTTTTGGAAGACGTAGTTTGGGGAGAGAGGGTTTGGGAAAGGAGGCGAGGGAGCGGAGCTGGGAGGGGCAGTTTTGGGAAAGACGGGGATTGGGAGAAAAAACCGATTGGGAAGAAATTAGTTGGGAGAGCAGAGGGGGATAGAAGCCAGGGGAAAGGGGAGGGATTGGGTAGCGCGTTGGGAGAACGGGTTTTGGGAAAAAGGGGTTGGGGGGACGGCGAGGGGGGAGACGGCGATTGGGAGAGCGGTTTTGGGAAACGCGATTGGGAGAGAGCGGATTGGGAAGAGGCGTTTGGGAGAGACGGGTGAGGGAGAGGGCGGGATTGGAGGACGGCTGTTTGGGGTAAAAGTAATTGGGTTTAGCGCTTTGGGGATGACGCCCAGGGAAGAGGGCGATGGGAAGACGGGGGATTGGGGGGGGGGGATTGGGGGAAAGGGGGATTGGGGAGAGGCGGATTGGGAGAGGGTGGGGGGAGAGAGCGTTGGGAGGCGGGATTGGGAGAGACGGTGTTGGGAGGAGGCAGATGGGAAGCCGATTGGGAGGGAGGGATTGGGGGGGCCCCGGGTTTGGGAGAGAGGCGATTGGGAGAGTAGATTGGGAAGACGGCGTTGGGGAGGCGTTGGGAAGAAAATAGTGGGATGACGGCGATTGGGATGACTAGATGGGAGAGAGGCGTTGGGGTAGACGGGGAGGTTGGGGAAGAGATGCGGATTGGGGAGACGGGGATTGGGGGGGGGTGATTGGGAGAGCGGCGTTGGAAGAGGGGGGTGGGAGGACGGCGTTGGGGGAGGGGAGTTTGGAAGAAGGGGCGGATTTGGAGAGACGGGGGATTGGGAAGAGGCGGATTGGAGAGATTTGGTTGGGGGACGGAGAGGGGGAGAGGAAATTTGGGGGAGACGGCGGTTTGGGGGAAATTGGGGAAAAGGTAGTTTGGGAGAGGGAAATTGGGAAGACGCCGATGGGAAGAAGGGGAGATTTGGGAGAACGGGGGATTGGGGAAAAAGAAGGGAGGGGATTGGGTGGAGGGGGGAATTGGGAGAGGGGGCAGTTGGGAGTGAGGGGGGGATTGGGAGAACGGCGGATTGGGAAAAGGGGATTGGGGGGGGAGTTTGGGTTGGGAAAACGGGGGGGGGGTTTAGACGGGTGTTTGGGGAAGAGACGGCGACGGCTGATTGGGGATAGAAAGTAAATTGGATAGACGGCCAGATTGGGGATAGACGCCAGACTGGGAGAGATGTGCAGAATGGATAGACGTGGATGGGGAAGAACGGCGGATTGGGAGAGGCGGTAGATTGGGAGAGACGGCGGATTGGGAGAGACAGCGGATTGGACGGAGACGGCGGATTGGGAGAGACGGCGGATTGGGAGAGACGGCAGATTGGGAGAGACGGCGGATTTGGAGAGACGGTAGATTGGGAGAGACGGCAGACTGGGAGAGACGGCAGATTGGGAGAGACGGCAGATTGGGAGAGACGGCAGATTGGGAGAGACGGCAGATTGGGAGAGACGGCTGATTGGGAGAGACGGCTGATTGGGATAGAAAGTAGATTGGGATAGACGGCAGATTGGGATAGACGCCAGACTGGGAGAGACGGCAGATTGGGATAGACGGCGGATTGGGAGAGACGGCAGATTGGGAGAGATGGCGGATTGGGCGGAGACGGCGGATTGGGAGAGAAGGTAGATTGGGAGAGACGGCAGATTGGGAGAGACGGCGGATAGGGAGAGACGGCAGATTGGGAGAGACGGCAGATTGGGAGAGACGGCGGATTGGGAGAGACGGTGGATTGGGAGAGACGGCGGATTGGGAGAGACGGCGGATTGCGAGAGACAGCAGATTGGGAAAGATGGCAGATTGGGAGAGACGGTGGATTTGGAGAGACGGCGGATTGGGAGAGATGGCAGATTGGGAGAGACGGCAGATTGGGATAGAAAGTAGATTGGGATAGACGTCAGATTGGGAGAAACGGTGATTGGGATAGACGGCGGATTGGGATAGACGGCAGATTGGGAGAGACGGCGGATTGGGAGAGACGGCGGATTGGGAGAGACGGCAGATTGGGAGAGACGGTAGATTGGGATAGAGGGCGGATTGGAAGAGACGGCGGATTGAGAGAGACAGCGGATTGGGAGAGACGGCAGACTGGGAGAGACGGCAGATTGGGAAAGACGGCAGACTGGGAGAGACGGCAGACTGGGAGAGACGGCGGATTGGGAGAGACGGCAGACTGGGAGAGACAGCGGATTGGGATAGACGGCGGATTGGGATAGACGTCAGACTGGGAGAGACGGTAGATTGGGATAGACGTCGGATTGGGAGAGATGGCGGATTGGGAGAGACGGCGGATTGGGAGAGACGGCGGATTGTCGGACTCATTTCTCGGCATCATGTATCTGCAGCTTTTATTCCAGTCTTCTGGAGATTTCTCTATAACAAGCGTTCCTATCTGCAGTAGCGTCTGCTTCACCGATATAATGATCCACTACAAATGCCTGTATTACTGCAGCATAGACGCGCTCGTATCTCCACCAGAGAACCTTCCAGATAATCCAAAAAACATCCAATAACAACGCAGAAGGTCTAGCACATTCTATTGTTGATTGGTCAAGATACATAGGGCCACATGTACGAAAGCTGTCAAGGTCTAAGACTTTACTTGTTGCCCATAGTAACCAATCCAGCCCATAGCGACCAATCAGAGCCTATAGCAACCAATCAGAGCTCACAACAACTAATCAGAGCTCATAGCAACCGATCACAGTCCATAGCAACCAATCACAGCCCATAGCGACCAATCACAGCCCATAGCGACCAATCAGAGCCCATAACAACCAATCAGAGCCCATAGCCACCAATCAGAGCTTATAACAACCAATCTGAGCCCATAGCAACCAATCAGAGGTCAAAGTAACCAATCAGAGTCCATAGTAACCCGATTGGTAGCTATGGGCTCTGATTGGATGTTATAGGCTCTGATTGGTCACTATGAGCTCTGATTGGTTGCTATGGGCTCTGATTGGTCTCTTTGAGCTCGGATTGGTTGCTATGAGCTTTGATTGGTCGCTATGAGCTCTGAGTGGTTGCTTTGGGCTTTGATTGATTGCTATGGGCTCTGATTGGTCACTATGAGCTCTGATTTGTTGCTATGGGCTCTGATTGGTTGCTATGGGCTCTGGTTCGTTGCTATGAGCTCTGGTCGCTATGGGCTCTGGTTGCTGGCTATGAGCTCTGATTGGTTGCTATGGGCTCTGGTTCATTGCTATGAGCTCTGATTGGTCGCTATGGGCTCTGGTTGGTTGCTATTTTTATTATTTATTTATTTTAACGCGCCAGTGATTCCAGGGCGCTGTACATTCGAGGGGGTTACATACACAACATAGGTCAAACGAGTACAATGATAAGGGATAATGACAATTGGCACGACAGAGGGAGAGAGGACCCTACCCGCGTGGGCTTACAATCTACAAGGAGGGGAAAGAGACAAAAG
This sequence comes from Phyllomedusa bahiana, assembly GCA_025379985.1. Taxonomy (NCBI): domain Eukaryota; kingdom Metazoa; phylum Chordata; class Amphibia; order Anura; family Hylidae; genus Phyllomedusa; species Phyllomedusa bahiana. The sequence continues at coordinate 16,917 of JAODAL010035261.1, read as the reverse complement.
GGTAGGGGCAGACATGTTTTTGGAGGAGGAAGTAGTGACAAGAGGTTAGTGAAGGTTATAGGAAGCCTGAAAAAAAATGGGTTTTCAGGTTGCTTTGAAGCTGGTGAAAGTGGAGGAGAGTCTGATGTGTTGGGGCAGTGAGTTCCAAGTTTTGGGGAAGCACGGGAGAAAGTCTTGGAGACGGTTGTGTGAGGAGTTAATAGGGGGAGAGCAGAGGAGAAGTCCTGTGGGGAAGCGGAGAGTGCGTGAGGGGAGATATTTGGAAATTAGGGCAGAGATGTATGGAGGGGAGAGGTCATGGAGAGCCTTGTAGGTCCATGGTTAGTAGCTTGAAATGAATTCGCTGGGCACTGGGACCCCAGTGAAGGGAGTGGCAGAGGGGAGAGGCAGAGGAGTAGCGAGGAGAGAGGTGGATACGCCGGGCGGCAGCGTTAAGGCTGGATTGGAGGGGAGCGAGGGTGCTAGCTGGGAGGCCACAGAGAAGGATGTTGCAGTAGTCTAGGCGAGAGATGACAAGGGCATGGACCAGCAATTTTTGTAGTGTCATAGTTGAGGAAGGGAGCGGATGCGAGAGATGTTTTCAGGTGGAGGCGGCAGCAGGGGTGAGGGTTTGGATGTGTGGTTTGAAAGATGAGCGGAGTCTAGGATTCCCTCAAGGCAGCGGACTTGGGGAACAGGTGAGAGTGTGGAGCCGTGACTGAGATAGAGAGACAGGGGCAGGGGTAGAGTTGGATGGTGGAAAAGATGATAGTTCTGTTTTCTCCACATTTAGTTTTAGGAGACGTGACGAGAAGAACGAGGAAATGGAGGAAGACAGTCTGGGATCCGGGAGAGTAAGAAGTGACATCTGGGGCGGAGATGTAGTTGGGTATGTCAGCATACAGGTGGTAATGAAAGCCGTGTGAAGCTATAAAGGACCGGGCCAAGAGTGTAAAGAGAGAAGAGTAAAGGACCCAGGATGACCCCTGAGGGCCACCAACAGAAAGAGGGCCCGGGGGGAGGAGGTGGAGCGAGAATGAGAGACGCTGAAAGTCCAATCAGTGAGGTACGAGGAGATCCAGGAAAGAGCCAAATCCCTGATGCCGAGGGAGGAGAAGATTTGTAGCAGGAGGGAATGGTCGACAGTGTCAAAGGCAGAGGACAGGTTAAGAGGGGGCACAGAGTAATGGAGAAGGCAGAGGACAGTCTAGGAGGAGGGCACAGATGATGGAGAAGGCAGAGGAACAGGTCTAGGAGAGGAGCACAGATAATGGGGAAAAGGGAGAGGACAGGTCTAAGAGGAGGAACACAGAATAATGGAGAAGGCAGAGGAGCACAGAGTAGTGGAGAAGGCAGAGGACAGGTCTAAGAGGAGGAGCACAGAGTAGTGGCATGAGGCTTTAGCAATTACTAGGGGCATTAGTGACTTGGGTTAGGGGGGTTTCGGTAGAGTGGTTTGGGGGCGGAAAACCCGATTGTAGTGGTCAGAAGAGAGTTGGAGGGGAGGTGGGGGACAGCTGAAGATAGACGTGCTGCTCGAGGGGTTTGGAAGCAAAAAGGAGCAGTGAGATGGGGCGATAGTTGGACAGAGAGGGGGGGTCAAGGGTTTTTTTTTAAAGAATTGGAGTGATAGTGCATGTTTTAAAGGTGGAAGGAAGATGCCGAGGTTAGTGATAGGTTGAAGAGATGGTGAGGGGTGGGATGATAGAAGCACTGAGGTCTGGGATGAGGTGTGATGGCAGCGGATCAAGGCTACAGGTAGTGAGGTTGTATTTGGACAGTAAAGAGGAGAGCTTGTCATGAGTGACCGTGGTTGATCTTCTGAAGGAAGTGAATGGCAAAGTTGTCTGCTGAAAGGAGGGATGGGGGGAAGAGGTGCTGGTGAACGGAGAAGAGAGTTGAAGGTTTTGAATAATTGTCTGGGGTTGTGGGACAGGGAGGATATGAGATTTGTGAAATAGTCCTTTTTGGCTGATGTGAGTGCAGATTTAAATGTATGCAGTGATTGTTTGTATAGGGCAAAGTCATCAGTGGAGTGAGTTGGTTGCCATGGGCTCTGATTGGTTGCTATGAGCTCTGATTGGTTGCTATGGGCTCTGATTGGTTTGTTATGGGCTCTGATTGGTTCGTTATGGGCTCTGATTGGTCACTATGGGCTCTGATTGGTCGCTATGGGCTCTGATTGGTCGCTATGGGCTCTGATTGGTGGCTATGGGCTCTGATTGGTGGCTATGGGCTCTGATTGGTGGCTATGGGCTCTGATTGGTGTGCTTTGGGCTCTGATTGATCGCTATGGGCTCTGATTGGTTCGTTATGGGCTCTGATTGGTCACTTTGGGCTCTGATTGAGTACAATGAGCTCTGATTGGTGGCTATGAGCTCTGATTGGTGGCTATAGGCTCTGATTGGTGGCTATGGGCTCTGAGTGGTTGCTATGGATTCTGGTTGGTCGCTATGGGCTCTGATTGGTGGCTATGGGCTCTGATTGGTGGCTATGGGCTCTGATTGGTGGCTATGGGCTCTGATTGGTTGCTATGGGTTCTGATTGGTGGCTATGGGCTCTGATTGGTGGCTATGGGCTCTGATTGGTTGCTATGGGCTCTGATTGGTCGCTATGGGCTCTGATTGGGGGCTATGAGCTCTGATTGGTGGCTATGGGCTCTGATTGGTTGCTTTGGGCATTATTGGTGGCTATGGGCCCTGATTGGTGGCTATGGGCTCTGATTGGTGGCTATGGGCTCTGATTGGTTACTATAGGCTCTGATTGGTGGCTATGGGCTCTTATTGGTTTCTATGGGCTCTGATTGGTCGCTATGAGCTCTGATTGGTGGCTATGGGCTCTTATTGGTCACTATGGGCTCTGGTTGGTTGCTATGAGCTCTGATTGGTCACTTTGAGCTGTGATTGGTTGATATAGGCTCTGAGTGGTTGCTATGGGCAACAAGGAACTATTTAGACCTATACAGTTTTCATACATGTCCCCCATAATGTTGTTGCTGTTATTAACCACATGACGTAGCTTCTTTATTTGGTCCATTCTACAACATATAGTTCCAGTAAACAAATGTTCTTTACAACAAAGTGACACGTAGGAAATTTAACTGAATTACAATCAAAACAATTCATTATTACAATTTCCAGCTTTGTGTTGGGCTGACGGCCATTTACCTGACATTGGTCATCGGGTATTATCTTTGGAATTTCTATGTCAAAATACATCACAATGCGGCGCTGGCAGTTTGGCTTTTTATTGTTGTTGTACAGTTTAACCAAACAAAGAGACTTTTTGAGCCGGTTCTATTTCCACAATGCTTCTATACTGGAACATTACATCTCGTTCGTAGTGACCGGCTATTTTACAACCTGAGGTCAGACTCTCAGCACCCAGCACAGCGGCCATGACTCCCCATCCTCTCCTGACACTTTTATTCTTATTCTTTATTTTAGAGCACCATTGATTCCAGGGCGCTGGACATTCAAGGGGAGTTACATACATAACAAATGTCGAACAAATACAATGGTGACGAAAAATGACTAGTAAGTGATACAGAAAGGAAAGAGGACCCTGCCCGCGAGGCTTACAATCTAGAAGGAAGGAGGGGAGAGACAGAAGGTGTGGGGTGGACATTTGGACAGTAGTAAGAACCAACAATCCTCAATAAGGGCCCTTCTTACCGAGCTGCGCACATTCATCCTCAACGCCTTTCCCAGCGGCCTCCAGAATCGCCTTGGAAACACCTGTAACGGAGAGACAGCACTTACAGGTATGTGGTCACCAGGATAGCAGTGATTCCTATATATACAAGCTGTCTCCATACCTATGTGAGGGTAATATTTATAATTTTATATTTATATGATTTTATATATACTCTTTATGTACTTTTCATCAAAGTTTTCTTTGTCCTCTCCAAAGAACACTGCTGTCTTTGGAATGTTAGGCAATGTTCACACGGCTTATTGCCGACGTAATTGCGGGGACAGATTTCGCACCGCAATTACGCCGGCAGCCGTGCAGCGGGGGCGGGGTGGGGGGCGGCAGCTTGCCAGCCCCATAGACATTCATTATTCACGGCGCGTACACGGCGTAAATAATTCACATGTCCCTTTCTCCCCCCCTCAGCGTATTCGCCAAGCGGGGAGGAGAGACGGGATCTACAGTTCTCATAGAGAACTGTGGATTACCCTAGTTTACTGGGACGGGTTGGAACCGTACTGCAGCGCAAATTCGGCGCGCATTACAGCTCCAATCAGTCCCAGAATAAGCCATGTGAACGAGGCCTTAATATATATGGGGCCCCCTACTCCAATAATTGGAAACATGTGGCCTGGGCTTAGCCCCATTGAATCAACAAGGTTTTGTTTCAGTAAGAGGTTGGCTCTATTATATGGAAATGTTTAACTTTAACACCAGCGTAAAGGAATAAAACTATGTTTTAAATTGATTGGCTTAATGTATTTTGCAGAAGAAGGGGGCTATAAACCCTGAATTGCAGGGGGAAATTTGGAGAGACATTCATTCTTGATTATATACAATGTTATATCAGTGTGTGTCTCCAATACTTGCATTGAATAAAACCTGGATATTTTTACCTTCAACTGATTTTTAATTTGAAAACCCGATCAACATCTGAAAAGCTAACGTGGGGCTCAGACAACAGATTTGTGCATCCGGACAACCAAGGGCTGATCAATACTTAAACAGTAGAATAAGCAGCTGCACATCAAATCAAAAAGGTAAGCAATGTATTTTATATCTGCTTACTATATTTATTCTGTCCCTTTAAGTATTGCTTCCCTGTCCAGCTGATTCTCCAAGTGGTTATAGTAAGTCTGTTCCAAGAACCTTGATAAATATGAGATGATGTGATATATGTGTATGTGTATATATTGTGGCAGAGCAACCTTAGGTGGTCGCATGGTGCTGCCACTAGATGGCGTACGTCAGGGAACCTGGTAGAAACGTGCCACCAAGGGCATGGTCTCAGTGGGGGAAGCCAGGTGTTGTCGGTCAGCAACATTAGGTTGCTGACACTCATATGTAGTATGGCTGATGTCCAGTCAATAAGAGCTGGCCTTCCCGGAACAACTGCAGATGGGTGTGTGGTTGTTTCCACGTTCCCATGTCCACACATTCCAGGCCAGGATTTGGACACTTCCCTGGAGACCTATTAAAGGCCTCAGACCACAGGTTAGAAAGGGACTCCCATTGAGTTGAGTAAGTGGCCAGATGGCCGAGGTGTTTTGTTTGTTTTTTGTTGTGCTAAGCCTGTACCTGAAAATAAAACAGGCTGAGGCCAAAAAGAAAAAACAAACAAAACACCTTGGCCGTCTGGCCACTTACTCAGCTCAATGCGAGTCGCTTTCTAACCTGTGGTCTGTGTCTACTACTCAGGCCAATATACACCATATTATATTGATGTGTGTACTGCTCTTTATATAAAATATAATGGCTATTGTAGAGAACAGTGATCTTGTTGGGCTGCACTTGTGATTGAACCAGACAGATGAAATTTCTTCTAAGATAGGATGAATCGAAGTTTTTGTTTATTGTTAGGTACCAGAATGAACTGGACTTCTGGATCTAGTCAGAGGTAGGATGCTAATGGGTGGTGTGACGACACCATAGAATATAGCTATTTAGCTCTTAAGGCATGTTCACACGGCTTAAAATGGGCCGTATTTCGGTCCGTAATTACGCGCCAAAGTGCGCCAATTTCGGGCCGAAAAACGGCCCATTCTTACGGTAATTCACAGTTCTCATAGAAACTATGGATTACGTCTCCTCTCCCTGCTGCGGCGAAGCCGCCGGGCGGGGAGATAATTCACATGTCACTTCTAGCGGCGTATACGCGCCGGGCTAGCAGTGATAGTCTATGGGCCGGCGATAGTGCCGGCCCCCCGCTTATTCCCCCGCTCCCGCCCCGCCCCCGTACACACGGCGTAATTGCGGGGCATAATACGTCCTGCAATTAAGCCGTGTGAACATAGCCTTAGGGTGTAAAGTGCTTTGTATGCCAGACCTAGTGAGCGGGTGGAGCTATATTGGCAATGGGTCTTGTGTAACTCATTGGGCAGTGGAATATTATCGCAAAGGGAGGATTGAAATAGCCATAGTTGAAGAAAGAGCAGGGAAATAGGAACAGTTGAAAAATTGTAATGTTGAATAATGTCCTTATTTCCCTCTCTTGCTGTGATTTGTAGTTCTACAGCAGCAGTGGTTGTGATTTCAGAAGGGAGGGGAAGGGGGCAGCTCCAGATGTGAGACTCCATTGTGTGCTGTGTGTTTTTTCCTTACTCGTTGATTACTGCACTTATCTGTGTTGAACACTGATGAATATTTAGTTTGTTTGTGTGTAATTGATGTTTTGTCTTCACAGGTAACCATTCTGCAGATGGTGTTTGGTATATACAGGATATATTCATATTTGCTTGTAGTTTTTGTTGTAAATATAAAATAAGTTATATCTGGTGTATAAGTCTTAAAGGAAATCCTCTTAAATTTGGTTTAAGAAAATTAAGTCCACGTGGCAGATTAACTCCTTAACGACCGCCCGCCGACTTAAGACATCTGCTGGTGTGGGTCGTTCGTCTGCAGCGACGTCTTTAGTCGTCGCTGCAGAAACCGGAGTTTGCGACGCCCGGCGCAGCAGCTGTGCTGGGATCGGGGCTGTACTACACAGCCCTGATCCCAGAGCATCCCCTGCAAGCATCGGGGAGCGGAGGAAACCTCCGCAACCCGGTGCTTTAACCCTTTCATTGAGGCGGTGCATTACCGCAGCGCAATCAAAGGGTTTCCTCTGCTCTGTCGGGTGATCGGAACACCCGGTCACCCGACAGAGCCCGGGGAACGGCTGCACAGTCAGCCCTGGGGACCTATAGTGGCCCCAGAGCTGTCTGTGTATGAAGCCAATGACTAGGACACACTGAGTGGTGTCCTGATCACTGCCTGTGTCAAAGTGACACAGATTAGAATGTATTAGCATATCTGAATATGCCAATCATTACTAAGTACTAAAAAAAAAAAAAAAAAAATTGTAACAGTTCTCCCTTCAGGGGATTTTAAAAAAAAAGTAAAAAAAAAAAGAAAAAGTAATTTAAAAAAATAAATAATAAAATAAAAAAAAAATATTTAATAAAAAATAATTGTGCATACATTAAAAACCCCACAAAAAAACCTACACATATTAGGTATCCACACGACCGTAATAACCTATAGAATTAATCTAACAAGTTATTAAGTGTGAAATGTGAATGGTGTAAAAAAATAAATAAAATAATCATTCTGCAATTACTTATAAGTGAATTTAAACTATTCCCACATGCAGTACAACTTGTCTCGAATAAAACGAGGCCTCATCCAACTGCGTCATTGAAAAAGTAAAAAAGTTACAACTGTTGAAACGCAAGGAGGCAAAAACTAAAAAAATGTTCTGGTCATTAACTACTTTTCAGGTGTTCGGCTTAAAGGGTTAAAGAGCTCATTTAATATAAGCAAATAAATAAGCTGGGGATTGTGCACAAAGTTTTCAAATTTTGAAATATTTCTATGTTTTAACCACTTTTATATTACCAGGAATGTCACTTACTATTTTTTCCCAAATGTTTATTTTAGGTGGAGAAGAGCAGTTTAACTATTAACCTTTTGTTTTCTTGTAAGAATGAAGAGATGATTTTTTATTCATTTTTTTTATAAACGATTTGAAGTAAAAGACACTAAGGTTTAGGGAATATTTCGATTTGGATTATTGCCATTGTTTTTTTTTTGTGGCATTGATAGTTTGTTGTTTGTTTTCTTCTTTTCTTCTTTTCACTTTGTTTAGTCTGAAGGTTTTTTGTATTATATATGTGGGAATGTGTGAAGGATCCTTGATTTCCTTGTTAGTTTGATGTTAATTCTTTGTTTGTTTGTCTGGCTGACTCTTTGTTTGTCTGTCCTGTTATATGTGAAGCCTTCTAGTCCTGGTGTTTGCAGCTGGTGAGCTTTTGACAAATGATGTTAAAACAGCGAGCTCCATGCAGCCAGACTCAGGGGGTCGGCCAGGGGAAGAGCCAATAGTTGTAAATCTTCCAGAAACAGGCTCCACTTTGTGAGTGGTCAGCTTTTTGGGATATACAGCAGTTCTGTCCTCAGTGCTCTAACAGTGGACATCACCTGACTTACGGACAGAAGTATACATGGATGACTGATCTGGCCAGTGACAGCGGAAAATGTGAAGTGGCTGCACCACCTCTGTTTTATTTTTGTTTCTTTTAGCTGATCATGGGCCTGAGTCTCAATGGACAAGTTACAGTTTTTGTAGACAAGGTTACCTTCGTGGACATTGCTTGTCGGTTGATGCCAGGCACCTGACCAGACACCAAATACAGATCATACAGGACCTGACTTCTGGGAGTCTAGAGCAACTCAGAATATTCCTGGGTTTGATATAATATTGTAATATATTTTAATATGATCAGCTTGTTTGCTTATGCAGCTTCTGTATGAGTGTTTGGCTACACAACTATTTGAGCTGATAGAAGAGGCACTTAACAAATTCCAAACTCTGAAGTTGTTAATTTCCTCTGCACCTGCCCTGGGCACACCTGACTATGACAAGCTGTTCTCATTGTACTGCATTGAGATAGCTAGTTATGTCACGGCAGTCTTTACACAGTCACATGGTACACAGCAGAGACCAGTAGCTATAACTCAGCTGGGTTAGATCCAAGATGGAAGTCCTTATGTGTACGAGTAGCCACTGTAGTACAAGTACTTCTATACAAAGCCTCAGAGGTTGTACTTGATTGCCCCATAACAATATATACCCTGGATAATGTACATGGTATTCTCAGGTGCAACTGCGACATATCTCTATGGCCTGTCAGCTACGCCTGAAGGGTGTGTTACTGATGTCTGTTACCCTAGAACCTAGACCCAAAGGGGGAAGAAACACAAATATTTGTCCGCACGCTCTCATCCGGTTAGGCCTAATAATTCTAAAGCCTCCTCTCATATTGGAGCCCCTCTCTTAAACCACAATGTATTAACCAAAAAAACGAAACATAGAGAGTACGGGTAAAAATATAAAATTTTATTATCATCACTTAAAAATATTGAGTATAAATATACAAAGAAATGAAAGAAATGATGGTGAGGAGAAAACAAGAATTACAAACAAGAACCAAAAAAGGACAAGAAAAATGGTCACAGTGGGATCATAATGTAGTATATGGGAAACAGGAGTACCCCTTGTACGCCTGTACCCCTTGAAAAAGCGGAATATCGCGAAACGTACGTCGGGGTGACAAGAGTGGTCACTATCGATCACCTCACGGGTAAGGTCATGGCTAACTATGTTGGAATTTAGATCGGGAATACTCTACTTATGGTATAGATCCATGGAAAGTATCCTATTGGTTTGATTAATATTTGTGGGCAATTGGGAAGTTTAAATGGCTATACCACTGGGGTGTCTTTAAGATACATTTACTCCTGTTTCCCACATACTACATTATGATCCCACTGTGACCATTTTTCTTGTCCTTTTTTGGTTCTTGTTTGTAATTCTTGTTTTCCCCTCACCATCATTTCTTTCATTTCTTTGTATATTTATACTCGATATTTTTAAGTGATGATAATAAAATGTTATATTTTTACCCGATACTCTCTATGTTTTCGTTTTTTGGTTAAGTCCAAAGGGGGAAGAAGTAGATGGCATAGACAAGGAAGAACATGGTTGTATGGTCCTAATGGCACAAGAAATGGCACAAGGATTTACCCATGTGAAGGATTTCCCAATTACTAATTTAGACTTTTGAGTTTTTTATTGAAGGATCCAGGTACTGGGAATATGTCAGGTATCACATTGGATATGCGGTGGTCACGCAACATAAGGTAATAAAAGATGAATCACTTCCGCCTCATTTAGCATGAGGGGTTGAGGGCACTACCAGAGGCATGGAAAGCGGCCGAGGGTAAGACTACAAGCATATACATAGACTCATGGCATACATTTGGAATAGCCCAAGATTATGGTCCCATATGGAGAACCTGGGCATTCTTAACATCAAATAGAAATCCATCAAGAAGTGTCAGAGATCTAGTGGAAGCCCTGTTGTTGCCTACAGAGCTTGGAGTAATTAACCCCTTAAGGACCCTGGACATATGAGTACGTCACAGGGTCTCTAAGGGGCTTTGCAGGGGGATCGCTCGGCGACCCCCCGCACAGCCGCCGGGTGTTAGTGGCTAATCACCGCTAACACCTGGCCATTACAGCGCGAACGGGCAGCGTCACCCGCCCGCGCTGTTTAACTCGTCAGACACCACGGCAAAAATGGCCGCGGCGTCTGAATGAACGACGATCAGTGCGCGGCAACGATTGTCAGAGTGATCGGCATCCCCACAGCATAGCTGAAGCGATCCGACACCCTGACACAGCAGTGGGTAGCCCTATGAAGGCTCTGATCGCTGCCATGTCCCGGTTTGCCCCACTTCCGGCCGTAGACAGTGGGGAAACCGCCATCTTGGTACAGTCTAATACATTGCCTATGCAATGCATTAGACTGTATTGACAATCGCGCCACCTAGTGGTAAAGCACCATAGGTGGCCTCAATGTTAAAGCAAAAAAAATAAATAAAGTTTTACAGTACAAAAAAAAAGTATTAAAAGTTCAAATCACCCCCTTTTCCCCATTTTACAAATAAAAACAATAAAATAATAAAAAAGTTACACATATTTGGTATCGCCGTGTCCGAAAAAGTCCGATCTATAAAAATATAACATAATTTTTCCCATACGCTGAACACCGTAGAAGAAAAAAAATTCCAAACGCCAAAATTACGTTTTTTGGTCATTTTACGTCATTTAAGAAATGGAGTAAAAGTGATCAAAAAAGTCGCATGCGTTCCAAACTGCTAGCGATAAAAAGTACACTTCAGCCTGCAAAAAAATGCACCCTCATTGATGTCTGTAGGTGTTAGTACAAAAAAGTCATTGGTCGCACAAACTGGCGCCGCAGCGCAAATTTCAAAAATAGAAAAAGTTTGGAGTTTTTTTACGGTACCAAAACATAACGGAAACCCTACATGTTTGGTATTGCCGGATGCGTATCAACCTGTGGAATACAGATAACACATTGTGTTGACCGAAGATTGAACGCTGTAAGAGCAAAACCCCCGCAAACATGGCGAAAATAATTTTTTTTCAAAATTTGTCCCACTTGGAATTTTTTGGGCGGTTTCCCAGTATATTCTATAGTATAGTAAATAACACCATTAGAAAGTACATCTTGTCCCGCAAAATAAAAGCCCTCATGTGTCTATGTAGGTGGCCAGGTCCTTAAGAGGTTAAGGTCAGGGCACTCACAAAATCTGACAACCCTGAAGCAAGGGGAAATGCTAGAGCAGACGAAGCCGCAAAACTGGCTGCGACAAAGCCTAGGGTTAAGGATCTTGTTACTGTACAGGCCATGTCCACCATAGACCCTGTTACCCCTGATGTCCTTAAGACTCTTCAAACCCAAGATCAGAAGGTTGAAAAGGGGGAGTTGGAGAAACAGGGAGCTCAATTAAATGATGGTGGCCTGTGGAGTGTGGGCAATAAGCTCTGCCTCCCACGAGACCTTTTCCCAATGATGGTCTAAGCAGGCCATGGACTGACCCACCAGTCTAAGACCGCTATGGCTATGTGTTTGCTAGTGGACAAGTATTGGGTTGCTCTTGGCTTCAGTACGGCTGCAGCGATTATAAAGCCTGTATGCTGTGAAAAACACGAATAGGAAAGTAGAAAGGTCCCCCGGGAAAACACATCCCCTCGACCGCTGTGTCCATTCCAAGGGTGAAATTGCCCTTGTTAGCTTTGATCTCTTTGCGGGTTTGGGCCCAAAAGTTTCCCAAAAAGAAAAAAAAGAGAATTTTCCCAAAGGGTTTGATTAAGGGTGTTGTTTGGGCTCTGAGAGTGATAGAGGGCCACTTCCAGGGGAAAGTATGAAAGAAGTGAAGATGCCTTGGTAAAAACGGGCCCCTTTTATGCCCTCTATCTTTAAAAGAAAGGGAAAGGTTTAGAACAGTTAAAAAAAAAAAAGGGGAAAAAAAGTCATGGCCCGAGTGTTTCCCCTTGCTTTTTTCCCAGTTCGCGTAAAACCTCACGGAAAAAAAACTGTTTTCCCCATGAATCTTGTTTGGTCCCCCCCCCAAGACAGGGTATGTTTCCCACGGTTTTGTGATCAGATAGCAGTATGCGGAATAAATTTAAACCCCTTGGGTGTTGGGGGGCCCCTTTAAAAAGGAAAAGTGAGAAGGAGCTTTGAGCCCATCATGAGCCCTTCCAGTTCTGTGAAAAATGAGATTTTGATGAAACCAGGGGGAAAAAGAACAAGGGGTCCACCCCGGACTAAAGGAATCACCCTTCCCTATTAGAAAGATGCGAATAAGTTACTGCAACATCATAACTATATTTTTCTGTTGAATATGCCCAAACCCCGAAAATGCTAAGACTTTCCCTTATCTACCCAATTATGTAAAACCGGGGGGGAACTTTTACATGTTTTGTTACCCCTAAAAAATACAATTTAAATTTTAAAAATTGGCTAATAATGGACTCATGGAGTCCCTTACCATAGCAGGAGGGGGACACATTCCCGTTTTTTTAATTTAACATCACAACACTAGAGATGAGGGTCAGAGTATGAATGTGGTAATAAGGGGGGTTGGGAATGTAAGAAAACCCAGTCCCGTTAGAAAAATTTGGAAAAAATTGAGCCTGAATTAAAAAGTGTCTTTAGGAAAGGCCTCCTCTGTGAAAATCTGTATCTGTAAAAAGATTTATTGTATTAGATGTCGTCAGGGTGGCAGGTTCCCCCTTTTTCATGTAAACCGCCCCCCTTATTTATGAAACATGGCCGGACCATTGTAACTTGGGCCTTCTCACCCTTTGTTTCCCCATACACCCTAAAGTTGTAAGTCTCACGAGCAGGGCCCTCAACTCATCTTAAGACTTTTAAAGGTAAAGTCTGTCTTTCCCTCTATATTGTAAAGTGTGCGGATTGTGGGCGTTATAAAAAAAAAAGGTTATTATTTTTTTTTTATAAGGGGAGGGATTTCTGTTGGGTAGGAGCACTTGTTTACTAGTAGATGTCATGGATTAAAATGGGAAGAGGTAAAAATTCCTTTTAGTAGCAAATGACGAGTGCGCTGCATTTTCAAATTAAACTTTTGTTAAAAAGGTCCTCAAGAAAAAAGGTGAAATTTTTAATGGGGTTTGGAATACGTTAGAGGATTTTGGGGATAGTTAAGGAGATGTGTATATAGAATCCTCCTTTTTCATGGTACTAACCCCTTACTAGGTCCAACATTTAAAAGGGCCCACCCGAAGACTGTGATATATGCTGCTATAAATGGATTTTTTGGAGTAGAAGGAAATGACTATAGCCAGGTGTCACCATTTACCTTTTTAGTCCCCCTAAGGAGTAGAATAAACAAAATACCCCGGGATACACTGTTAAAGGGCAGCAGTAGCAAACCCCGGAAAATGGGAAAATCCATTTAGTTTCATGGGTATAGGTTTAAATTTGGTTGTCTTGCTTTTTTAGATCCAGAGGAAATTTTTCAAAAAAAGGGCAGATTTGAAAATAGTTTTTTTTTTACGAAAAAGAGTGTGAATGGTTGAGGGAAAACAAAACCAAATGAGGAGGACTCAGGGTAGAGTTTTTGTAGTATTTTAAAATTAACAAATTGGGTTTAGAGGCCAAGTGGGGGGTTGATGGGGATTACAAATTATTTACAAGGTGTAGCCAAAAAGGGGGTGTGGTGTATTAAATGTTCAGTGTCCCGAGGTAGTTTACAGGAACTAAAAAGAAGCAAAAAAGTTATATCTTGTTATGATTTTTGGGGAAATATAATATCTTTTCTTAGGGCATAAGCAGCTAATATGTTGATGAGCTTTAAAATTTTGTAGGCGATCCTTTTCTCTGAGGGAACCCGCAGGTGGAGGCAGGGAAAAAAGAAGCATGTAACTAGGAAGTCTGGCAGTGCAGGTTAGTTGCATGAGAATGTACTCAGAAAAACCTGAAGACATTGGATCTGATCACACATACCTGCTCAAAGGGGGGGAAAATTGTGAGGGTAATATTTATAATTTTTTAAAATTTATATGTTTTTTATATATACTCTTTATGTATTTTCATCAAAGTTTTCTTTGTCTCCCCAAAAAACCCACTGATGTCTTTGGAATGTTAATATACATGGGGCCCCCTCCTCCAATAATTGGAAACATGTGGCCTGGAGCTATAGCTCTATTGAAGCAACAAGGTTCTTTGTTTCAGTAAGAGGTGGGCTCTATATGGAAATGTTAACGTTAAACCAGCGTATAGGAACTAGCTATGTTTTAAATTGATTGGCTAAATGTATTCTTGCAGAAGAGGGGGCATGAATTACAAGGGATTTGCAGACATTCTATATATGCAATGTTATATGCTGTGTGTATCTCCAATGCTTGCACTGAATAAAACCTGGATATTTTTACCTTCAACTGATTTTTAATTTGAAAACCCAATAAACATCTGAAGCGCTTTATTAAGCTACGACACCTGTGCTTCAATTACCAGGTCAAAGCCTGAGGCTGCACTACTGAGAGACTCCGAGTCCTACCCGGAGCAGCTTGTACCAACACAAATCACATTCTACACCTCTGCCTGAAACCACAAGGAGATCATATGTCATTCTACATATCCTGTATTATTCTTTGACCTGTGATGTCACATATCCTGTATTATTCTATGACCTGTGATGTCACATATCCTGTATTATTCTATATCCTGTGATGTCACATATCCTGTATTATTCTATATCCTGTGATGTCACATATCCTGTATTATTCTATATCCTGTGATGTCACATATCCTGTATTATTCTATGACCTGTGATGTCACATATCCTGTATTATTCTATAACCTGTGATGTCACATATCCTGTATTATTCTATAACCTGTGATGTCACATATCCTGTATTATTCTATGACCTGTGATGTCACATATCCTGTATTATTCTATATCCTGTGATGTCACATATCCTGTATTATTCTATAACCTGTGATGTCACACAACCTGTATTATTCTATGACCTGTGATGTCACATATCCTGTATTATTCTATACACTCACTGGCCACTTTATTAGGTACACCTGTCCAACTGCTCGTTAACACTTAATTTCTAATCAGCCAATCACATGGCGGCAACTCAGTGCATTTACGCATGTAGACATGGTCAAGACAAGATCCTGCAGTTCAAACCGAGCATCAGTATGGGGAAGAAAGGTGATTTGAGTGCCTTTGAACGTGGCATGGTTGTTGCTGCCAGAAGGGCTGGTTGAGTATTTCAGAAACTGCTGATCTCCTGGGATTTTCACGCACAAACCATCTCTAGGGTTTACAGAAAATGGTCCGAAAAAAGAAAAAACACCCAGTGAGCGGCAGTCCTGTGGGGCGGAAATGCCTTGTTGATGCCAGAGGTCAAAGGAGAATGGGCAGACTGGTTCGAGCTGATAAAAAAGGCAACAGTGACTCAATAGCCACCCGTTACAACCAAGGTAGGCAGAAGACCCATCTCTGAACGCACAGTACGGCGAACTTTGAGGCAGAGGGCCCTACAGCAGCAGAAGACCACACGGGTGCCACTCCTTTCAGCTAAGAACAGGAAACTGAGGCCCCAAATTTGCCCAAGTCATCGAAATTGGACAGAAAGAAAGATTGGAAAAACGTTCCCTGGTTGTTTGAGTCTCGATTTCTGCTGCGACATTCGGATGGTAGGGTCAGAATTTGGCGTCAACAACATGAAAGCATGGATCCATCCGCCTTGTATCAACGGTTCAGGCTGGTGGTGGTGGTGTCATGGTGTGGGGAATATTTTCTTGGCACTCTTTGGGCCCCTTGGTACCAATTGAGCATCGTTGCAACACCTTGTGGAATCTATGCCACGAAGAATTGAGGCAGTTCTGAAGGCAAAAGGGGGTCCAACCCGTTACTAGCATGGTGTACCTAATAAAGTGGCCGGTGAGTGTATATTGTGATGTCACATATCCTGTATTATACTATATCCTGTGATGTCACATATCCTATATTATTCTATATCCTGTGATGTCACATATCCTGTATTATTCTATGACCTGTGATGTCACATATCCTGTATTATTCTATAACTTGTGATGTCACATATCCTGTATTATTCTATATCCTGTGATGTCACATATCCTGTATTATTCTATATCCTGTGATGTCACATATCCTGTGTTATTCTATGACCTGTGATGTCACATATCCTGTATTATTCTATATCTTGTGACATCACATATCCTGTATTATTCTATATCCTGTGATGTCACATATCCTGTATTATTCTATATACTGTGATGTCACATATCCTGTGTTATTCTATTACCTGTGATGTAGTCGCCAAACGGCGTTTAGATGTTGATCGGGTTTTCAAATTAAAAATCAGTGCAGGAAAAAAAGTTCAAAATTTATTTAATGCAAGCATTGGAAGTCACACAGTAACAGTCAGCAGCCTGTATAACCCATGTGTCTTCTAACCGAGACAAAGGAAGTTCCCAACCTTTATAGGCCAATCCCTACCCCCTTCTACAAGAATACTTGAGCCAATCGTCTTTACCTAAAAAAAACTAAGGGCGACATGTATGATTCTCGCCACGTCGGGGCGCGCCCTTCCAACAGTTTTCCGACGAAATATGCGCCTGATTTATGTCGGCGCTGGGGCACGCTCAGACATTCCATGTAAAGTCCGCCGCGCCTCGCCAGTGTGTGAGGCGCAGTGCGGGACTTAGGCGCAGTGCGGGGCTGCGCCTGAGATTCGGCGCCGGAGGTAGTGCGGTCATACATGCGGGGAAAAGTCCGCCGCGCCTCGCCCGTGTGTTTGGGGGCAGTGCGGGGGCTGAGGCGCAGGGGGGG
>JAODAL010035260.1:0-43161 GCA_025379985.1 Phyllomedusa bahiana | reverse complement strand
CGGAGCCATGTAGAAGAAAAAACCTGGATCAAATTTTGGTCAATACATGCAGACCATTGAAGATATAGGTGCCCACAATATCTCATGTAATCTCATGCCATCTACTAACTGGTGTAATATATAATTCCCATGCCGTTACCTAAAGTGTCATGTATAATCCCCAAGCCATCCTACCGAAGGAGAGAAGTATAATTATTCCATGCCATCATCTGAAAAGGGTTAAACGTTTAAAATCCCAATGCTGTCTACTGAACAGGTAATGTTCATTAGACGGCATGGTATCATATATGTTAGATATAATCCCATACCGTTGACGGAAAGTGTAACACTGGAAGTGAACTTAAAATTGTTTTCATTCACAAAATGCCAGAAGTCCGAGCAGCCAAAATGCGGGAGCTTGAAGGTCGCTAAGTTCTAAATGGCGAGGAGCAGGTTTGATATGGTTTGGTATTGCTGAAAACATGGATGGATTCCACACATGATTAGCCCTGTCAACCTTCAAGGTTTAATCTATTTTAGGAAGAGACAGATCGAACAGAAGGAGAGGTGGAGTGTGTCAGGTATGTTAGGAGTGATCTGATGGCATATGTGAAGGAGTAAATAGAAAGGGTGAGGAGTATAGAAAGCTATTTTGTAATAAATCAAATGAGGCGGCAGCACAGGTGGGTTTAACAGTGGTAATGATAAAGGCAACTTTAAATTCCCTAGACATTGACAGCGTTCATGGTTCTTCATTAACTGAAAGGGAAGGGGAGTTTCTTCAATCTGTTACAGGATAATTTATGGGGCACGTTTTGTGAGGATCCCACTAGAACAAATCCACTGTATGAAACTGGTAATTTCTAACAAAGCAGAACTTGTTGGAGAAATCACTGTTTTTGAAAATCTCTGGTACAGCGACACAATATAATTCAATTAAAAGTGGTAAACTCAGAAAAAAGAAACACAGAGCGGGAGGACAAAACATTAAATTTTAAACGGGTCCATTTTCCTCCTTAGACTTTATTGGACGCAATACCAGGAGCCATAGACTGGGATCAGCTATTAGCAAAAGTGATTTGTAGAAAGCCAAATGGAGTAGTCTTTAAATATACACTCTGGGACATTTAAACAAATGTATCCCTTATGGGTAAAAGTATTAGGCGATTAAAACTAAGTCAAAAGGGGGTGGGGGGGGGGGGGTCCATATTAGGCCCTTTGAAATTAAAAACAAGAGCTTAAAAAAAGTACAAAGTGATTAAATCAGCTAAATAACAAAGTAATAAAAGAGGCAGTTGTCCAAGGACAGCAAGACAAACCCCAAAAAAAATATTTTAGCATATAAATGCCAAAAAGCCAGAAGTCAGAGCATGTAGACTCCCTTAAAAAAACTATAATAGGGGACTGTTCACGGGGATCAGGAGAAGCAGAGCTACTAAACAGTACTCTCAGCTCTGTATAAAATTAATACTAAACGTGAAAAAAATAAGCTGATGTTGGCGGGTACGCCTCAACGCGGAATGTTGTATGATCATTACTGTTAATACATCATCTGATATAATTAATTGGCTCAGTGTACAATGGTTCCCACCAAGCCAAGTAAAATAAACTGGAATGTGAATAAGGCTCCAGGCCCAGATGACTTACACCCAACGTTCTTAAAAGAGCTCAGCTGGGTTTATCTCTATAACCCCTTTATATGATATTTAGACATTTCTGGTGACTGGTAATAGTGCCAGTATAAAAAAGTCTGGGTTTGGCAAGGCTAATGTAGTTCCCAACTTCAAAAGAGGCTCCAAATCTTGCCCAGTAATTGTAGACCGAGTAAGTTAACTACTATTGTGGAAAACTGTTTGAGGGGACTCATAAGGGACTATATACAGAATATGTGGAAAATACAATTATAAGTGATTATCGGCATGGTTTTAACCTAAGAGACCGACGTTGTCAGACCAACCTCGAACAGTTTTTATGAAGGGGTGATTAGAAGTCTGGATAGCGGAGCGGCTGTGGATGTGTTTTTAGAGTTGCAAAGCATTGACACTGTCCCTCATAATCTTTATTGGGTAAATTATAATCTCATTGTTTAGAAAAATAATTAATCCAGTGTGTAAATGGATTAACCTCTTTATGACCTTGGACGTAAATCATACGTTCCAGGTTCGTATTGAGGGTGTTTCAACGCACCTGGACGTATGCCTTACATCCTGAGGATCGCGCGGTACTCTAAAACATAGTGTCGTGCGATCGCTGCAGTACTGTCATCTGTATATTACCAGACTGACATCCCTGCAGGGGGGAGAGCAAATCGGCCCCGACCGGAGATTACTCTGGTGGTGGTAGGGAGATATTAACCCCTTAATTATAACTAAGAGAGACACAGGAGGAGCGATCACCTTCAGTGTCTCGGCCGACACTAGCGTGCGGCTGCTGTGTGCTGACGGACAACCCTGTGGGTATGGCGGGACATGGTGACTGTCAGTTGTCATAGAAACCAGTACACAGCAATAAACGGTGTATTGATTTCTATTATTAAAGTGATTTTCACTATGGGGAAAATTAAAAAAAAAATAAAAATGAAAAAAAAAACCACAAAAAACTACAAACACAAAATAAAATAAAAACACGTATTTTTGCCCTTTTCCCTTACAAAACTCGTAAATTGCCCCGAAAAAGATAAAAAATAAAGTACAACATATTTATATGGTATGCCGCCGCATTCAAAACGATCCAGCCCTATAAATCTGTCATGTTAATTAAACTGCACGGTGAGCGCCGTAAAATAAAAACTAAATAAGAATTGCAATTTTTTTTCATCCCGCAGCACATACAATGGAAATAAATCAAAAAAAGCGATCAAAAGTCCCATGTAAGCACCAAAGTGATGCCAATAAAAAGTCTGTTCATCCCGCACCTAAAAAAAAAACAAACCCTTACCAACAGTTCTGTATACGAAAAATAAAAAAAAGTTTATGGCTATCAGAAGATAGCGAAAACATAAAAATTGTTTTTACACAATAACATTTATTTTTTATAATTTATAGCACTTTCAACATGACAAAAAACAATACAAATTGGGTATTGCCGTACATCGTATCGACCACAGAATAAAATTAACATGTCACAACTATTGGATATGCACTGTGATTGCTGTTAAAAATAAAAAAAACCCACTATTACTAGATTTTGCAATATTTTCTTAGCGAACCCTGGCCATCCTAAAAATGGATTTAAAAAAGCCAGCAAAAGCCTTGGTTCTGTTCTGCCAAAAACCAAGCAAGCCCCTACACACCTTCGTACAAGAAAAATTAAAAAAATAATGGCTCTCAGACTATTGGGCACTGCAAAAAACATGGTTTTCTCTGTTTGAATAAAAGTGTTTTTATTGTGTAAAAGCAGTAAAACATTAAAAAAATACAAATTGGGTATCGCTGTACTCATATCGATCTGCTGAATAAAGCTAGCATGTCATTTATACCACACGGTAACCGCTGTAAAAATAAAAATAAAAAACACTACCAGGATTGCTGTATTTTTCAAAATGCTTCACAAAAACCTTAATAAAAAAGTGATCCAAGTGTCATATGCCTCCTATAATAATAAAAACAAGCCCATATACAGCAAAGTAAAAAAGTTCTGGCTCTCAGACTATGACGACGTAAAAGTGCATTTTTTTATTAACACATTTCTATTGTGTAATAAAACATAAAAAACTATATAAAATGTATATCATTGCAATTGTACCGACCTATGCAATTGTACCTACGGAACACCTGTGTGCACAATATGCACAGTAAACCCCTAGATGAGATCCATGAGGGCTGTTGAATCCAAAATGGGGTGACTTCTGGAAGGTTTCGCCTGTTCTGGTACTTTGGGGCTTTGCAAATGAGACATGATAGCCACCAAAATCTGCGTTCCAAAAGCCAAATAGCGCTCCATCCATTTTACACCCTGCCATGTGCCCAAACAGCAGTTATTCTTTAGGGATTTCCAAACAGCAGTTTACACCCACATATAGGGTATTGCCAAACTTGGAAGAAATTGTGTAACAAAATTTGGGGGGCTTTTTTTCCAGGATTCCTTGTAAAAATGAAACCTTGTAAGCTAAAATTACAGATTGTTGTAAAAAATAAATTTTTCATTTTCATAGCCTAATGCGAAAAAAAAATTGTGAAACACATGTTGGGTCGATATACTCACTACGCCCTGCGATATATTCCCCTTAAGGGGGGGTCTTTCAATATGGGTCTTTTTAGGGTGTTTATTAAGTTTTAGCACCTTAGGGTGTTCGTAAACCAAACCTGAAATGGCGCATAAATAAAATCATATTGAAAATGAGGTCCCAGAGTCCAGTAGGTGTTCCTCTTACTCTGAGGCTTATGGTTGAGGCAAATCGCGCACTAGGGCCACATATGGGATATTTCTAAAAACTGCAGAATCTGGGGAATCAATATTAAGCTGCATTTCCCTTATCACATCTACGGTGTTCCTGTAAATAATGGATAAAAGCTGAAAATCTGCAAAAAAAGTGAAATTTTGAAAATTCCCCTCCACTTTGCTTTCATTTCTGTGATATACCTAGATGCTGTTCTAAATACTTTAAGGGGTGTAGTTTCTTAAATGAAGTCATTTATGGGAGTATCTTACACACAAAGCCAGGTCAGAACTGGATTGGTCCCTAAAAAAATCTATATTGCAAATTTTCTTGCAAATGTGAGAAATGACTGCTAAATTTCTAAGCTTCCTAATGTCGTAAAAAAATAAAAAGATTTAAAAAATTATGCCAACCTACAGTGGACATATGGTAGATGCTAGTTATAAACTATTTTGTGGTGAATAATTATCTGTCTTGCACGCAGAAATTTTAGAACTTTGAAAATGGCAAATTTTTCAAAATTTTCACGAAATTTATATTTTTCACAAACAAACCAGGATTGTATGGACCAAAATTTCTTACTTAAAGTACAATATGTCACCAGACAACAGTCTCTGAATCACATGGATAGGTAAAAGCATTAAAAAGTTATTCTCACATAAAGTGACACGTCCAATTGCAAAAATAGGCTGTGTCGGGAAAGGGCCAAAATGGCGGGGTTCTTAAGGGGTTAAAAACTGATCATACTGAGAGAGTGGTGGGTCCTCTTTTATTTAATGTATTTATTAATAATATAGTGGAGGGGATCACTAGCACGTTTTATTTTTTCAAAGACCCCAAGCTATGCAGGTGTGCAAAAATGGAAGAACTCTAAATCGCAAGAAACCCTGGAAAAGGGATTGTTGGGCATCCACTTGGAAAATGGGTTTCAATGTGGATAAATGAAAGGTTTCGATCGGGTAAAAAATATGCAGGCGTCAAAATGTCCTAAGGGTAAAGCTGGGAGAACCTTTTTTAAAAGATCGGGGCGTTTTGTAGATCTGACTACAAAACAGCATCAGTGCAATCATGCCTCAAAGGCAAGCAAGTATTGACGTGTTTTAAAAAGAGGCATGATCGGGGGACAAGGAGTAATTACCCTGACAAAAACATTCGGCGCCCAACTTAAATATGCTTTTTCAATTCTGGGCCCATTTATGAAGAGCTAAAAGTACAAAGATAGCAACCAAATTTAAAAGGGGGAATGGAGCATCTTAGTTATAAGGAGAGGTTAGAGATTGAACTTATTTAGTCTTGAAAAAAAAAAGAGGCTTGGGGGGGAAATGATTTTTTTTAAAAAAAATGGCCCTACAAAAATAGGGGGAAAAAAATTTCAGTAGACCCCCCTTTAAAAGACAAGGAACATTTTCCCTTCGAAAAGAAAAAAGGATTCAGCTCCAGAGGAGAAAAAACGTTTTTTCACTGGAAACTGTAAATCGTGGAATAAAATCCTGGAGCGGGCACAGCAGAACAGTTGCGAGTTCAAGAAAGGGGTTTGATAACACCCAAAACTAAAGAAATTTTTAAAACGTAGTGCATGTAAAATTCTGGATCCAAAATATACACAATTTAAGTGCCTTTTTTTTTTTAAATCTTTTATGGCGTACTGACAAAAAAACCCGCACTAAAAGGAGTTTTTTTCCTCTCCCTTTTGGTCCTGCTGGTAAAGCTCTTTGGGGCAAGGGGGGGTTTTTCCCTAGAGCAGATTGGGTTTTGCCTTGGTTTTTAGGCTTCAGCAGTGGGGGCTGGGGTTGAAAAATTTGTCTCCTCCTTCACCCACATTTCCCACCCTTGGTTTAAGTTGTGGACATGTCTTTTTTTTAACCCTAGTAATATTTTAATTTTGTAATAGCCCGGATCTGATCGAGAGAATGCCCCAAAAGGGCCAGGGAGTGTTGAAAAACAAAGGTGAAATTTTTAAAAAAACTAACAAAAAAAACTTGAAAATTTAGATTTTTTAGGAGCAAAAAAGTAACAAAAGCATTAATACAAGATCTGATAACTCGCATATTAAAAATTGCAAGTCAAATTTATGTATGAGATAGCCAAGATGATTGTCTACAAAATGATGATAACCTCACATTCAAAGCTGTAGTGAATCGGGAGATATGGAGCCTAAAGGCCAAAAGTTAAAACATTGTTTCCTTTTGTTTGGCACTGTAATTTAATTACACCCAATAAAAAAAAAAAAATTCATACAAGGTAGAAAAATTAAACACCACTGATCCACTCATGTGACCTTAGGGACAG
Organism: Phyllomedusa bahiana; assembly: GCA_025379985.1. Lineage (NCBI taxonomy): Eukaryota > Metazoa > Chordata > Amphibia > Anura > Hylidae > Phyllomedusa > Phyllomedusa bahiana. Next base: position 36,515 of record JAODAL010035260.1, on the reverse strand, counting down.
AATGGCTTGAATCCAAATGGGTTTCAGTTGTGTATCATGAATGAATGGGGGAATGTCGGGGAAAAAGATGCGGTGTCAGTTTTTAAAAAAAATTATGTTACGGCCAAGGGTAACAATGTTTAGAAATTTTGGGTTTCATGCTCCATATCTCACCACCCACTACAGATTTGAACATTAGACTACCTTCCTCTTGTACAGGGGTGTAACTAGAGAAGCCTGGGCCCCATAGCAAATTTTTGGATGGGGCACCCTACCCCCACCCTCGGGCCCGCCTCCCCAACCAGAAAATTTTTCCCGAAATGCAGTTAGATAAAGTAAATAATACAAGGGGGGAAATACCTCACCATACAAATTTTACAAAACTGTCCAAACAAATCACTATACCAAAAAAAAGATTACCAACAACACACTCATTTAAACCGATTTTTACCATCAGAACTGACCCCAAATTACCCCACAAGTGATGAATAATACCCCTAACATTAAGATCATACACACAGACAATAGTACCGCCATATAGTGACTTTATAGTGGTAATTTTGTGTCACGGGCTCTGCAGACTGTAATAACCCCCATACAGTAAATATATAGCGGTAGACACCTTTTAAAAGGCTTGCAGACATATGTGATTAAAAATTGAGTTACCTCCTGTGACTAAAAGGGACGTTTTTCTGATCATCGTTGACTTCCCTTTTTGTTCTGCATCCGGCCCCGATGTCAGAGCTTCCCCCGGGCCCACTTGTCCCTGAAGATTTAGACCAAATATTTGAATCCCATTTTCCAGAACCTCACCCCCTGCCCTCGGGCTATATGGGGTCCATTTAGCAGGCAGGGGTTTCCACGGCTATAGGGGGCCCCCATGTAGGCCAGGTTTGGTGTTTTAAGAGGACAGAAGGGATTGGGTGGACCAGAGTAAGTGTCATCAAGGCCCCGGTTTGGTGAGGTCAAAACCAGTAAATTTCATGTGTCAGCGGCGTAGGTTGTGACACACGTTTATATTGGTAGTTCTTGCAGAGAAAGTAGTCTGGGTTGGTTTTCAAAAGGACGTCATAGAGTTGGGGGGGTGACTCTCCCCATCTTCAGATCCGGGCCACAGTTTGGTTTGCTGTATGAAAGCCGGAGATCAGGTGGGTGAGGTCAGGTTTCTGTGCGTGGAGAAGAGAGCAGGTGTGCTGCAATTTCCCGGAAAACAATACACGCCAGCCAGCGGGAAAGGAACCCTGGGGCTTTTGGACACAGGCTGTAAGTGTCCGCCGCCCTGATTTACAGATGGTCCGTCTTACCATACCCCCCGAGCTGACCCTTACAATTGGGGGAGGGATGCAATGGGCAATTCTGGCATGGTTGTGCTGCATACAACGTGTGAACGTACAGCACGACGTTTAAAGGGCCCGGGAAGCCTAAAATTTGCTCTCTAAGGGGACATTTTTTGGGCCTGAAGAGATGTGGGGCTGTTGGTAATAGTTGGGGGCAGAGAAAAGTCCTGGTTTAAAGGCCGCGAAATCTCCACTCAGCAGCCTTCATGGGAATCATTAAGCACCTGGTGAAGCAAGCCCAACAGCAGCAGATTCCAAGGAAGCTAGGAAAAGTGCAGCGCAGACCCTTTTTAGAAGGTTTAAAGTGCTGCGGAAACCAACCGGTTGCTGATTGAAGGGTGACCCAGGATAGCCAGGCCCGGGAAAAGCCAGCGCCTTCAGTGACTAGTGACTTCCCAATGCCAGAAGGAGCATGAGGGAAGCGTTGCAAAAACTGACAATGGAGGAGGACGTCGAGACTTACCTCACCGGGTTTGAGCGGTTGGCTAATCAAGAAAAAAGTACCACCAAGTCAAGGGGCAGAGGTCTTAGCCCCTTTTCTAACCGGAAAAACCCAAAAGCTTATTGTGCTTTGTCCCCCAGGTGCTAACGAGTATCCAAAAAGTTAAAGCGAAACCGGCACGATTTGGGGGTTTTACCTTAGGGGTAGGGCCCCCGAGGTCCCCACTGGCCCTTTTACAGACAACCCCCCAGGTCCCAGATGTTTGTTTTTTACACCTGGTGCAAAAAGGGTTTGCAGCCGGATGGGTGTACCCCAGCACAGAGGTAGAACGAGTAGCAGGATGGGGTTCATACATTGCTGCCAGACCTATCCAACCCGGGTGGCCCAAGGGACCCATCGGTTGATAGTCTGGGGGGCTTGGTGGAACATTTTCACACTGTGGAACTCCTAGGCCTGCAGGGGGAGAAAGGCTGCTACGGGAAAGCCCAAGAGACTCCGAGAGGCCAGGAAAAACAAGCCCCCCAGAAACGTCGCCCTAAAGGCGGGTGGACCAGAGCCCTTGAAAAGGGGGGGCCCCCGGGAGGTGTTTGTTGGGGATGCCATGTCCCAGGACATGGGGGTATTCCAGTGCCCCCATACTACGGAACCATGGACTGCTCGCGGGGGCGGGTTCTTCGCCGTTTGCCCCCAACTGCATGGGGCGCGGTCCTCTGCACGGAAAAGGGGCCCCCCCAGTTCTGCCAATGAGGTAAATGGGACTTTGGTGTGGGGACTATTGGATTTGGGGAGTCTGGTAACGTATCTCCGCCTCTTTTACACTGATTGCCCCCGGGGGAAAGTGGTGTTCCCGTATTATGGGGACATAATGGGTACCCAGTGGCCCAGTAACCAAAAAAAAAACAGAGCAAGATTGGGGTACCACAGGTAGGGGTGGTCCCGAATTGATGTATGTGTTATAATCGGGCAGGTTTTTCCCTTGTTCTGGCATCGGGGGGGAAAAAAGTACTATCCGGAAACAGTTCCCTGTCAGGGGCCCCCGGAAGGATCCGGGCCGCCGGGTTGGTCACTGTATCAGGGGGGGACTGTCTGTTTTAATCGGGGATAATAAGGAGGAAACCCCCTGATGGGTGGTCCCCGATTGGGGTATCCCGAGAAAACTTTGGAACAGCCCAACTCCGAAAAACCTTGAGGGGGGCACAAAGTAGTGGGGTGGTATAAATGGGGGTTTCCTAAAGGGGGCCTGGGGTGGAAAAAGGTCCCCCCATTTTGCCATAAAGGGGGGGATCTGCTATACGGGGGACAAAACGTCAGGATGAGTTGGGTGAAAAACTCGTAGTGCCTAAACCTTCCCAAAAAGATGGTGATAGACCTGGCTCATTCCCATGTGTTAGGGGGGGCATTTTGGGGGTCAAGAAGACCCAGGAAAGGACCCTTCAGAGTTCTTTTGGGGGGGCTTCCCCGACCGCCGGGACTATTGCCAGCCCCCTGCCCCTATGCCAGATCACCCCCCCGGTCCCCCATTTCCCCGCACCCCCTGATCCCCCTTTCCCGATTATTGACGTGCCCTTTGATAAAATTGCCATGGATTTGGTAGGCCCCCCTGGTGAAGTACCCAGAGGACCTAGTATACCCGGGTCGGGTGATTATGCAACCCGGTACCCCGAGGCGTCCCCCTAAAAATACTTTCTCCAAAGGGGATAGCCAAGGGTTGTTTCAGTGTTTTCCCGGGTTGGGAAAACCTAAGGAAAAATTTGACTGATCAGGGGGCCCCCTTCAGTCGGGGTGATGCGGGGCCTCTGTAAGGTGTTGAAAGTTACCCGCTCCGCCCCCCTCGGTCTACCATCCCAAACCGCGGGGGGTCGAACGGTTTTTAAAAAGACCCTGAAGGCTATGTTAAAACGGTAGTTAAAAGGATGGGCGAGACTGGGATTATCTACTACCCTATCTGCGTTTTCCATCAGGAGGTGCCCAAACACCACATGTTTTTCCCCCATTTAAAAATTTTTATATTGGCAGACACCCCAGGGGGCTGTTGGGTGTTGCCAAGGGCCCGGGAAGGGGAGGTCATCCGTATAAAAGTGTAATAGGCTATCTCCCAGATGCAGGAGAGGATAGCCCAGGTGATGCCTATTGTGAAGGGACTTCTTCGGTCAAGAGGGCCCCGGCAAGGGTCTTAAAAGGTTCCCCGTCTTAGCATTTAACCCGGGGAGACCGGTTTCTGGTGTGGCCCACAAGGGGTTAAAAACAAGTTTCTCGCAAATGGGAAGAGCCCTTGAGGTAGTAAAAATAGCGAAGTGAAAATTACGGGGGACACCAACCCGGAGGAAAGCCCTTTCCAAGTGTATAGTAATTTGTTAAAAACCCTGGAAAAAAAAAGGGACCTTTCTAGAAGCCCGTGCGCTGTGGGGCCCAAGGACGCCAGCCATTGGGGGGTCAAAGTGGCGGGCCCCGTCGCCATCTCAGAAGCAGCAGTGTAAACATTGCTTCTACAGAAAAAGAGTTATTTACGAAACCCCAGGTGAACCACAGCGAGCATGAGATAAACATGCCCCCCGGGAAGGGTCAATTTAAAAAACCCTATAGGGTTTCCCCAAAACCGCAGGGAATCATTGCGAAGGAGGCCAAAGGGGGTTTCCTTTGGGGTAATCAGGAAAAAAGTGGGTGGTCTAATTTCCCATAGTCCCCGTCCAAAACCCAATGGGGAAAGCAATTTTGAACATTATCGTAAACTAAATGAGGTTTTTTTGGTGTGCCTACCCCCATGCCCGGGTAGTGAATCGTAGAAAGCGGGTCCATCGGTATTCATTAACCCCGATCTTCCCAAAGGGATTGGCATTTTCCTTTTTTAAAAGGGGGTGGGGGAGGTTTTTCCCGCCCGAAGGGTCTTTTTTAGTATGTCCCGGGTGCCCTTTTGGTTACGGGAGCCCCGGCCCTTCCAGGGGCCATGGACCCGGGTGTTGCGTCCCCAGAAAATAGCGGCAGCCTATTGGAGGGCATAGTAATTTTTAGTCAGGACTGGGAAGCATCTGTCTAGGTTCAGCTGTCCTGGGGCTTTTGGAAGGCGATTTTTTCCCGGTAACCCCAGCAAGTCGGGCCCAAGGGATGGAAGAAGCCGTTATTAGGGTACTTGGGGGCAGGGGGATCAAAAAACCCCAAATCAAAAAATGGAAGTCATCCAAAACTGGCCCCCTTACCCGAAAAAAAAAAGTTCAGGGCTTCCCGGGAATTGTGGAGTATTTAGCTTCTTCCCCAAATTTTGCAGAGAAGCGGTGCCTCACCCATTGACAAAAGGAGCCAAGTCAGCCCCCATGCTGAAGGGGCCTTTCAAAAAATAAAATCACCTCTGTAGGCAGCCCCTGTTGGTTGCCCCGGATTTTTTTTAGAGAATTTGTGGTTTAGACGTGTGTCGGTGGGGGGTTGGGGCTGTGCTGTTCAGGGAGTAAATGGAGAAAGCACCCGGTAAGCTATTGGAGGAAAAAGTCCCCCCGGGAGAGAAAAATTACTCGGGGTAAAAAAAAAAAGGAAAAAAAAAAAAATTTTTAGCCTTAAGTTGGGGCCCTGGATTCCCTGCGTTACTACCTATGGGGGCGCAGATTTAGGTTGGGTCGATCTGCCCCCCTCGAGGCTAAGAGAAAGAAAGGGGAAAATTGCTCGGGTCCCCGATGGGTTTTGGCCCTAAAAGATTTTAACTTCTCGGAAAAAATAGGCCCGGAAGATACGGGTAGCAGATCCCCCGTCAGGGGACCTGCAGATAGTAAAGGTGCCCAGAACCACGGCCTTGGGCAGAGGGGGGAAAAGGGGGTTTTTAAGGGACAGAAAAGGGGTTTTGGGGGACCGAGATATGTGTCACCAAGGACCCCGGGTTGGTGAGGTGAAAACCAAAATAATTTCTGTGTCCCCGGCGTAGGGCCCCGGGGGCCCCTGACAGCTGTACGCCGGTATTCCGCCCCCTGCCCTTTTTGAAAATATCTTGGGTATTTCCCACATCAAAATTTCTTGCAAATATTTAGCACAAACCAGCAAAAAATTCTTTCACTAATGATTGTTTGGTTTTTCTCCTAAAATCTGAAGTTCAAGATTTGTTTTATTTTGTTAGTATTTTGTAAATCCAACTTTAGCTTTTAACACTGCCTGAATCCTTCTGGGAATGCTCTCGATCAGATTCAAGCATTTCTTGACCAAAATCTGATCCCAGATTTCATCTGCAGGTTTCCAATGTTGGTGCATACTGATCAACTCACTTGTGTACGAATACAGCTTTTTCTTCAACCTTTCCTACACATGTTCGAATGGGTTGAGGTCTGGTGACTGTGTGGGCCAATCCAGGAACTCTACTTTATGGTCATTGAACCATTTCTTTGCCAATCTTGACACATGCTTCAGGTCATTGTTCTGCTGGAACACTATGTCATCCTTTTCATACCCATAGTACTCGGGTATATACGAAGTAACTTGTCTTGTAGGATACTCACATACAGCTCAGCATTGAGATCAACATTGATCCTTGTCAAGTATCGAACACCTTTGGCTGTGAAACAACCCCATCAGGCTTTCTCCACTGAACTTGACAGTTCCTTCAATTTCTCGATACATCAGACCCATTTCCCTTAATTCTTTCAGACCCATTTGCACCCATCAAAACCCAGTCTACTGATTTTTCATCTCATCGCTTCAAATTTCACATTACAAATTACACGTTTCCAGATGGTTGTCTAAAATGGTAGTCTCGCATTCAAAGTGTAGTGGATGGTGAGATATGGACCCTGAAAGTCAAAAGTTCAAAACATTGTAACCCTCTTGCTTGGCACTGTATCTACTTCCTATACTTAACCTATAAGGCCCTTCCTACCTGGCATAGAAACTGCCCCAAAAGGGAGCTTCCACCCTGTGGAGACTGACCCTATTAAACCTGAATACTAATGGTAACTGTGACCCTAAAATATTTGGATAGTAGGCCAAAGAAAATGATCCAGAAAAAAACAGCACCACTGCTATTGCTAAGAGGACCCCCACTATATGCACACCATCAAACATACCCAAAAACCAGTACCACCCAACACTTTTCCCAGTGTAAATGTTTCATGATCGGAAAGGTTTAGCGATTCCCATTAGTCTGCTATTTGATTCTGGTGGCTGCTTGGTTGTTGCTTCAGTACCTGTCTATCCCTCTAGCAAGGCAACACCAAGGCTTTTAACTCCCCCAGCTGTAACTCATCACTTGTCAGGCTGAGCAACTACGACCAGGCTGGGCCTAAGTATTGGTGTACAGTAAATACTAGAGTCTTCTGCACCAAGGCTCAAGCCCTCTACACTCCTTTGATCCTGCGTTCTGGTTATTCCTGTTACCCTAGCCCTGTGATTGTCACCCGCCTGGCTGCTGGTTATGTTTCTGCTTTAGCCTTTTAGATTTTACGCTCATATTCCTTGTCTGCTTTTATCCACTTCTCTACTGCTGTCTGGCAAACCCATCTTTGTCTCCTGGTGTCTGTATCCCATCCTGAGTCTACTGGTATGTTGTCCGGTACCCTGTCCCAAGTTCTTTGGTGTTTGTTCTCTTGTGTTCCTGGTGTCCCCAATGTCGGTCTGGAGACCTCAGTATCTAGTATCCTCTGTTCCCATTATCCACCACCAGTGTCTGCCACCTGCTGGGTAAGAATCCACACTGCCTGGTATGTACTGACTTCTGGGCCAGAATGCATGCTTTTCAGTTTGTGCCGCCTGCTGGTCCAAGGCGGCAATTCCAATTCCTGAGGAGTTCCGTCTGCTGCTCCAAGAAACACTGTTCCCGGTATGTAGACCCTGCTGGTCCTGAGTCCACTGTTCCCAATGTGTCCCACCTGCATGTCCGGAGTCCATTGTTCCTTGTGTTTGCCACCTGCCAATCCAGAATTCTCTATTAAGGTGTCTGACTGTCCTCTTCTCATCCTTAACGTCCCTGGTTGCAGCTGATCAGGCAATTGTCACTCGCAGCCCTAAGGATCCACATCTCCCACAAGAGACTGCTTATATAGCGGGGTCTCTTTTTTTTTTTTTTTTTCCACCTTGTCATCACACAAATAAAGTCCTTGAATCATGGCAAAATTAACATGGTTTCTCTGTACCATACAATTAAGAACTCTTTGTTCGAAATGCGTCAGCGAGGTTTTTGATCTTTTTATGATGTCACAATTTTTTATTTTTTTTGCTTAAAGGGGATTTGCCACCAGACCAAGTACTGACCTCCGTTCAGTATGAGAGCAAGATGTCAACAAATCACGCTGAGTCATGAAGCTGCAGTGGAGAGAGGGAGAGGGGAGGGGGGAGTGAGGAATCCAAAGGGAGCGTCTCAAAACTTAAGTGAACTAATAAACAGTACAACAGTGGATTCAATACAGCAAGACACAGAGCCTCAGACGACACTGTCAGGAGAAACCTTATCTGCTAAGCAGCTTATGTAATGTAAACAAATCACGAGCTGACAGAGACGCACACAGACACACACAGCCAGAGCACAGAGCCTGCATAACGGATCCTGTGACATGTTCACTCAAATAATCAAACTATAACTTGTGAATTCTGTATACAAAAGAGAACACCTATTCTAAACAGCAGATTGAAAGCTTCTTCATCAGATAAAGCAGGGATCTAATAACACTACAGCTAGTTATTCTGTATACAAAAGAAAACATATTGCTACCCGGGGCCTTAAAAGACCATTCATTCTGCCTGTCTTTAGAAAAGAAGTGATTCACGCAAGCGCGGCCTTTCAGCTCCTGGGTCGTGACTAGGGGAAGCTTTGTGGTAACCAAGGGGGGTTGAGAAATGCTGTAGCTCTGAGAGTTTTCACTTTTTTTAATCACATATATTTAGAAAAGTGATTAAATACCCATTTTGGAGGTTACCACGTCAACATTACATGGTGGCAAAACCCCTTTAATAAACACTTCAATTTTATATTTCTAAACTTCTGGATTGCCACTTTTTGCATCTAAGATAAACATAGCTGAACTAGATCTGATACAGAGGAGGGCAACCAAGCTAATTGAGTGGATGGAAGTGCCAAGGCAGGTTATCAAACTCATAGTTATTGAGTTTGGAGGGGGAGGAGGAGGGGGGGGAAGACAGTTGAGTGAGTAAATAATTGCAATGCAAAAATACATGAATGAACAATATAGAAATCTTCCCAGCAATCTTTTTACACCTACTGTAAGTCTGGAACTATGACTACAGTAGACCTCTACCTTTAGGGGGTAAATAGTTACCATCATTATAGCGGATGATTCTTTACTTTAAGAGCAGTGAGACTATGAAACTTGCTGCCACATAGTGTTGTGATTTATTGCACAAGAAGAGTCTAGACGCCTTTCTTGGAAAAAAAAAAAAGTAATATTACAAGTTATGGTTACTAGATCTCTGGAGATGGGATGCCCAGAGATTTATTCTGACTGTCTAATCTGTTTCTGCTCATGTAAACCAGGAAATGTGCTGCAGACAAACAGCTGTCTATGGGCAGATAACTTCTCTATAATTGCCCTGTAAAAATCAACTTCCTATACTGTCAGTTAGAACTTGTTAATGGAAAAGGATCCTTAGGGGATGTCTACACGGCCTGGGTTTTCAGATTCGGGCAGATTTCAAAACCGCCATTTTTGTTACAAAAAAAAAGAAAAAAAAAAAAACTTGGAACATGCACATTAATCTACTACTGAAGTCAATGGGGAGGCTGAAAACAATTGCAAAACATGGTTAACAGTTTTTGAATGGATTTTTGGGCGGTTTTCAGATTTATTTTTTAGCCGCCTCATTAACTTCAATAGTAAATGTGTGCTCTCAAAATAACAGCACAGAGCCATCAATGTCTAAACCGCTGTCAACAAAAGTGAGTACACCCCTAAGTGAAAATGGATAAATTGTAGCCAGTATCAATGTTTTGTGTGACCACCATTATTTTCCAGCACTGTCTTAATCCTCTTGGGTATGGAGTTCACTAGAGCTTTACAGGTTGTAGCCACTGGAATCTTCTTCCACTCCTCCATGATGACATCATGAAACTGGTGAATGAGACTCTGCGCTCCTCCACATTCTGTTTGAGGATGCCCCACAGATGCTCAATAGGGGGTTTAGGTCTGGAGATATGCTTGGCCAGTCCAGCACCTTTTACCTTTATTTTTTTAGCAAGGCGGGTGGGGGTTTGAGTTGTATTTGGAGTCATTCTCATGTTGGAAAACAGCCCAGGCCCGCTCCAGGGGATTGTCACAGTAAAAGTTGAATGGGGCAAAACCTGGGAGCTGGGCCCCAAAAGCAACTTTGGATGGTCCACCCCACTCCCCACCATTTACAGGGACCTCTTAAGTCAAGCGTCACTAGATATACAGAGTGAACAACTCACATAGATATCACCATCATTGCTCCCAAAGAAATCACTATACCCATTAAATTCCCAAATAACACTACTAATATGGACCGATTATATTTGGCAGAAAAAGACCACAAATTTACCACCACATAGGGACAAATATCCAACTATAAAAACCCTTTTAAAATAAATAGACCGGGTTTCCAAAAACTATTAACCCCTACTGCCAATTGTTCCGGACCCAAAATATGGAAAAAGGTCTAAGGTAAAACTCAGACTCTAATAGATCCGTCCCCCCAAAACTACCAAAAGAAAGAATCCGGACACCCTCCCCCAAATACCCCGGTGCAAAACCCTTTTTAATATGTAGCGCCAAGAAATACACGAGTACACAGACTAAGGCCCTCTACCAGACATAAAAGTGGAAAAAAAAAACCAAAAACATTGATGGAGCTGGAAAAACCCAACGGGCAGAAAGGGGATTTTTCACAATAGGTTTTGACCTTATCTCAAAAAAAAACTCCGTGAGTCAAAAATTTTTAAAACTTCACCTGTCCTTTCGTAATTAATGTATTTTAAAAGTCCCGGAATTCTGCCCTCTTGATGCGGTTACCTAACGGGGATTCCAAAACATTCCTTCTGCTGAGTTTTTTTACCCTGTCCCACCTCTAAAAACTCGAATTGCGGGGGGGGGGGGGTGGGGGGGGGGGGGGGGGGGGGGGGGGGGGGGGGGGTGGGGGGTTTATTTTTTTTTTTTTTTTTTTTTTTTTTTTTTTTTTTTTTTTTTTTTTTTTTTTTTTTTTTTTTTTTTTTGTTTTTTTGTTTTTTTTTTTTTATTTTTTTTTTTTTTTTTTTTCCTTTTTTTTTTTTTTTTCTACATTTTTTTATTTTATTTTTTCCTTCTCCGAGTTTTTTTTTTTTCTCTGTCCCCCCCCCCCTTTTTTCCCCCCGCCACTGGGGATTTGGGACACAAATATCTTAGCCTCATTTTCCCCCGCCCCTTTCCCTCACGCCCCCCCCCTTTAAAAACCCCCAGATGGGGGAGAGTGGGTACAGGCCGAGCTTTGGGCCAAGTCTCCTAGAGGAGAGGTGAGGAACAGAGGTTTCACCCCCTGGAGATTGTGTTACAGCTATGGCCTGTACCCCACCGAATCATATAAGCATTTAGAACCTCATTAGGTAGGTTGATAGGCCCTAGGTAGGTAGGTTAGTAAACTTGAGGTAGGTAGGTAGTACATAGGCCCCAGGTAGGTAGAGCCTAGGTAGGCAGTAGTCAAGCAGGTCTCAATTAGGTAGGTAGGCTACAGGTAGGTGGATTGGCACTAGGTAGGCAGTATTTAGGCCCCAGCTAGGTAGGTATGCAGTAGGTGGACCACAGGTAGGCTGTAGGTGGGCCCCAGGTAGCTAGGCTATAGGTGGGGCCCACATAGGTAGACAGGTAGGTAAATAGGCTATAGGGGCCAAATAGGCAGGCAGGCTATGGGGGCTATAAATAAATATATATATATATATATATATATATATATATATATATATATGCAGCCTGGGGTGTATAGGCAGGCTGGTGCGCTATACAGGCAGGCAGGGCAGGTAAAATAAGAAATAACTTACCTCCATCCACCTCCCTCGATGCTCTGCGCTCCAGCCGCTGTGTTCAGTGCAGGTGGCGGGATCATGTGATGTAATCGCGCCGCCCACGTGATCACTGAGAGCCGGCAGGGGAAGTAGCAGAGTGGAGCGTCGCTCCGTTCTGCTACTATCGGGTAGCGCTGCCTTTGAATGCTCGGGCCGGAGGGCCCGGGCGGTCAGAGGCGGGATGCGCCAGGCCCCTCAGTTTTGCGGCCACCGCAGTGAACTGTTAAGTGCCGGCGGACCCAGGAGCAGCATTACCGGGGTAGCAGATGTAGTAGTGGCTGCCCCGGGCCCCGTGGCAGCTGCTACGTCTGCTACCCTGGTAGTTACGCCCCTGGTTGGCATTCATGGTTCTCTCAATGAACTGTAACTGTCCACAGCCGCAGCATTCATGCAGCCCCAAACCATGTCACTCCCACCACCATACTTGACTGTAGGCAAGACACTTGTCTTTGTGCTCTTTACCTGGTTGCCGCCACACACACTGGTCACCTTCTAAACCCAATAAGTTTATCTTGGTTTCAGCAGACCACAGGACATGGTTCCAGTAATCCATGTCCTTAGTCTGCTTGTCTTCAGCAAATTGTCTGCGCGTTTTCTTGTACATCAACTTTAGAAGAGGCCTTCTTCTGGGACGTTAGCCATGCAGACCAGATGCAGTGTGTATCATATGGTGTGAGCACTGACATGCTGACACCTACCATTCTTAACTCTGCAGCAATGCTGACAGCACTCATACGTCGATTTTGAAAAGAGAATCTCCGGATATGACAACTTCTATGGTCGACCATAGTGAGGCCTGTTGAGTGAAAACTGTCTTGTTAAACTGCTGTATGATCTTGATCAACATGCTGTAGCTCAGTTTCAGGGTGTTGGCAATGTTCTTATAGCCTAGGCCAGCTTTATGTAAAGCAATAATTCTTTTATTTCAGATCCTCAGACAGTTCTTTGCCTTGAGATGACATGTTGAACTTCCAGTGACCAGTAAGAGAGTGTAAGAGTGATCAGAGACATTGATGGCTGTGTTGAGTTATTTTGAGAGTACATCAAATTTACATTGTTATACAAGCTGTACACTGACTACTTGACATAGTTTCAAAGTGTCATATCTTCAATGTTCTTCCATGAAAAGATATAATACAATATTTACAAACATGTGAGAGGTGTACTCACTTATGTGAGATATTGGATATACATACATATGCACAATATAGATTAGGAGGGATCTATGAGGGAATCTGTAGATACATGAGCGAGAACTATCTATTGTGTGGATAGATCCCTACACTGTCTGGCAAAAAACATTGAAAAACTAAAACCTGACAAAAAAAAAAAAAGCAGTCAATCTTCAATTCAGAATCCTACATTATTTCTACATGGCCTAAGTTAATATGCCATCAGAAATCGGATGGTATTTTAACTTCTCCGTACCACAGTTTTTCATCAGACAATAGAAAATCCATGCTGTGTAGACTACGGCGGTCTGTGGGGCACTAGTTAGTTAGATTTTCATCGGATTTTAAATACTAAATCTGCCGAAAATCCATCCAGAAACCAGTGCTGTGTAGACATATCCGTAAAGGTAGTCTACACGGCACTGGTTTTGAGCGGATGTAAATCATCTCCACTGACTTCAATAGAAAATCCAAGCTGTAGTCTACATAACTCAGATTTTCTATTGTCGGATTTCGAAACTGCTTGTCTTGAAAAAAACTTAGAACATGTTCTATGGGGCCTGCTGAGATCTGAAAACCAACCGCAAAATCCACAATAAAAATTGCTATAACAGAATCCAACAGTATTTTACAATTAGAAGACTGTTTAACAAAAGAGCAAAGATATACATACTATATGTTCATTACTATTCCTACCTACTCATGAGCCAGTGAATTCAGAAAATTGTACCCAGAGTCAAGTTTACTAATGTAATCGCAACGAATCTTTACAGATCTCTGGCAGATTTTAGGAGCATTACCCAGTTACACTAAACAGCCCCTAAAAGCATAATAATGCAATTAAATGTGGAAGGCTTGTAGCACTCATTGTCATACAGACTAGCTACTGATTAGTTTCGTTGTTTAAAAAACATTAAAAAACAATTTATTTCAGTTGTATATAGAAACAACAACGTCCTAACAAATTACAGACTTTCAAGGCTGTCATCTGTTCCAGACAGGTCGTCCATCAATCATTTCACAGTGATGACATATGTGATCATAAAACATTTCTTATTATGAGGAACATAAAACTGAACTGTTCATTCAAAAGTCTTTAGTACTCTTACTGCAACCATGAAAAACATTCACATTGGCAGGTTAGAAAAGAACCTTTAAAATGCTGAACACTGACTGGCCTCCAAAATACTGCGTGTTATATGATTAATGTTAAGTAGATGCCTGGTCTCTGTGATTTTAAGTAAATAAGGTCCCATTTTTCAGTTATGTTAATTGCATTTATCAAAACCGTTTCCAAAGTGGGAATTGGAGAGCTGCAAACTGACCTTCCTTAAGCTATGTTCACATGGCATCTTTTACTCTTTTGTACATTGATTTTGTTGTGGTTTAGACCCATTAAATGGGTCCAATTCATATCAGGGATCCCAACACATTTTTCAGAGTTCTCTACATTATTATGTCCCACAAATAAATCATGTGACTGCGTTCTCTGCTTTCGACAGTACAAGTTGACTATGTTTGCTTAGTTTTAGCTTATGGCTACAGGACAACTACCCTGTGGTATGCATCCGAGCACCATTTAAGAAGCACACAGGGTACGTTCCCTCTATAAAATAGTCCTATAGCTGTCCCCTCTAACCCTTGCTATATGTATTAGTCATGGAACATCTTTTGAGCTCAATCCGCGCCAATCCGGACATTAGGGGAGTCACATTAGGAGGACGTGAATTCAAATGCTCTGCATTTGCAGATGATCTTTTGATCTATGTCACCAATCCGTGAATCTCTTTGCCTTCTCTGATTCTTTGATGTCAGAGCTGGGGCGGTTCAGTGCCTGGTCCAACTACAAGATTAACATGTCCAAATCAAAGGCCCTGAACATTTCCGTGGCTGCACCTGACGCCTCTTCCCTAAAATCAACATTTCCCTTCTCCTGGCCTTCAGGTGCAATATCCTACTTAGGGACAAATGCCTTCTGATCTCAATCAGCTGTTCGAGTTAAGCTTCCATCCCCTCCTTTCCCAATTTGGTCAAACTCTCCATGCCTGGAAACTCAAAACATTTTCCTGGTTCGGAAGAATGAATGTACTAAAGATGTCTCTCCTCCCTAAACTCCTCTACTTGCTACGAACTGTGCCCATCCCACTCCCCGCCTCCTTCTGGCATCAACTCCGTAGAGGTTTCTCGGAATTCATTTGGCATCCAGGCCGTCCAAGACTCAGTAAAGTTGTTTTGAATAGACCCAAAGACAGGGGGGAGTGAGTCTACCGGACTGCAGGCTCTACCATGTAGCATCGAACTACCAGAGATTCATAGACCTGGTCCACGGCTCTCAAGCGAAGCTATGGGTCTATATTGCCCGGACTCTATGCCCTCTTGTCTTTGGCATCTCTCCCTTGGCATCCGGACTCTGTGTTCCGGAAACTTGAAAATTTTGCCTTTACTACCCTACCCTGGTAATTTTCCACAAAATAAAACCCCAAGACTCTTTACTTGACCTCACTGGCCCATTAACTCCTATCATGGATAATCCCCTGGTCCCCCCGGGACATTCTCCGAATACCTTTCTGGGGTTCACCAAAGTCTGCCCTCTTCAAGTAAATGCTCTATTTTCTCAGGGTCGTCTCCGCCCCCTCTCAGACATTATAGGGCAACCCCACCCGGTACCAAAACGCTGTCTCTTTGAATATACCCAACTCACACATTTCATCTCTTCTATGTCCTCCAAGACTAACTTCAAACGTGCCATGACACATTTTGAACGTCTGTGCCCCATAGCGTCACCTCCACGGCATTTGATCTCTATCCTCTATCACCTGCTCCTAGGTCTACATGACGAATCGTTGCCATCCTATTGCCGGTCCTGGGAGAAGGAGTTAAACAAAACTTTTACAGAGGAGCAATGGCATAAGTGCTTCTACTTGACCCACAAGGCCATCATGGCTTGCAAGGCTCAAGAAACCAGCTTTAAAATATTATCCAGATGGTACAGGGTGCCATCTTTACTGCATAAGTGGTGGCCAAGCGTGCCATCCACTTGCTGGCGTTGTGGGTCAGAGGAGGGCACTATGTCCCATGTGTGGTGGAGTTGTTCGTGCATTAGACCATTTTGGTCAGCGATTCTTAGGCTATGTTCACAAGGGTTAACTGCGGGACGTAATTACGCCCCGCAGTTACGCCGTGTGCGGGAGCGAGCGGGGGGCCGGCCCTTCGCCGGCCCATAGACAATCATTGCTAGCGGCGAGTATACGCCGCTAGAAAATGACATGCCAATTATCTCCCCCCTCGGCGTATTCGCCGAGCAGGGAGAGGAGACTTAATCCATAGCTCTCTATGAGAACTGTGGATTACCGTAATGAATGGGCCGTTTTCAGCCCGTAATTTGCGCACTTCGGCGCGTAATTACGGACCGAAATACGGCCCATTTTAAGCCGTGTGAACATAGCCTGACTGTGATCCGAGACTGCACTGGCACTATTGTCCCTGACACTCCAGAAGCAGTTCTTTTGTTCATGTTTCAGCTCCCACGATCGGCATATAAAAAATCACTCACTAGGCACTTGCTTCAGGCAGCAAAGACGGTCATCCCATGTAAATGGAAGACGACCAACCCCCCATCCTTGGAAGATTGGGTGAATGAGGTCGCTCTCACACACCGCATGGAAGAACTAGTGGCTAAGTCAGAAGCCGATATAACCACATTTTCTCGTACATGGGCCCCTTGGACGATATACCAAGCCTCCACAGAAGTCCGGGCCCGAACTCGTCAATCCCCGTTAATCCCTTTGCGGCTCACCCCTAATGATCATTCGTGAATATGCGTGGGCATAGTTGGGGGTTGTCGGCGCTGGGGGGCGGGAGGTGGCCAGGACTGAGAGATGTGTTGATGTGCATGTGTTTTTTTGTGTTTCCTTATTTCACCCTTTCCTCCTCTTTCCTTTATCTGTTTTAGAAATAACGGGGGGTTCAGAGGCACATTTTCATGTTGGTCTGAATGAATGCCTACATCCCCCTGTTAGCAGAACTCATTCATAATTTGTTTTGGATCTGCCTGTTGTGGGTCACCCATGTCTCTTGACCATCAAAGCGATGTGGACTCTTATACATTTTATGCTGTTCATGTATGTTGCACACATTTTTTCTGAGCTTTGAACTTGACATGGACTTCTCATATTTGCAACAACTTGTTATTTCCACTTTGGTGTATTGTTTGTTACACTTTGTTATAATCTGAAAAATTCAATAAACCTTTTAATAGTCCTATAGCTCCCATTTACACCCAAGAGGAACACAAGAATACAGAGCTCTGATTCAAAATTGTTATATTGTTGGGAATAAATGTATTTACTCAAACAAACATGTGAAAGGGCTAACAGGTCCTTTTTAATTCATAGTTTTTGGATGTCCTGGAGACCTAATAAATTTGGTAAAGGGAACGTGTCACACTGAGCATGTCATTTCATCTGCAGGTAGCGCGAGAGCAGGAGAAGCTAATCTGATTGGCATAGTTTTGTATGGAAAGATTCAGTAAAACTTGCAATTTATCCATTGAATTTACTGCTTGTTCTGGGTTATATTACCAGTGATCGGCAGCTATCGCTGTATGTGCACTCACCCCATGAAAGCTGTCAATCTCAGATTAGACTGCCCAATGGATGCCTTAGTCTATGTCTACACAGCGATTCTCGACGGTTCCAACTGTAACCTGTGTTTTGTAAACCTCAATAGAAAATCCGTGCTTTAGTCTACATAGCACAGTTTTTTTACTGAGCATTTCCAAAACAACGGTCGACTGGTGGAAGAGAGAACATGTTTTATCTTCCACTGGATTCCCATAGCCTCAATGTACAGGGTTGTGGGAAATCCAAAATCCGACTGCGTTTTTTTGCATAAAAACCACGGTGCAGTGACGTTAAAATACCGTCGGAATTCCGATGGTATTTTAACTTCGTTGTGTGGACATAACCTTAACCCAAAATAAGCAGTAAATGAATAAATTACAAGATCTGCTGAATCTTCACCTGCTGCCTGCAGATCAGATCACGGAGACAGGTTTCCTTTGAGAAGAACTGTAATGGGCCTCCAAATTATAGCAGACAATGACTGCTCATCTTAAAGATCAATGAGATGACTGCACATTGTTGGAGGCTGAATGGTTTTCCATGAGGATTTTTTTATTTTTATTTATTTTATGTTTTTTAACAACAGGACATGTTACTTCTGAAAATGAAGTAGCCTCTTTGGGTTTGCGACCCACATGTTCAGTAGTACTGCAATGGCATTTATTTCTTATTTTCTTTTTCTTTTCTGGTTTCATGGGTCATTTTTTTGCCAATGATCGGTATGGTCTGCAGAAACCTTGTAGTCACTTGATCAATGTCTCGGTTACGTATATAGCAGAGAAAAGTGGTCCACAGAAAGGCACAGACCCCAATGTAGGCAGTTCTGATGACTGGAGGAATAATGCTGAAATTTATTGTCTGAAAATATAAATACAAGAGTCCAATAAAGAGAAAATAGTACATGCTTCTCTGAAAGTGCTATAATAGAACACCAAAAAAATTGTTCATATGTAACGTGACAGAATTTGTATTTTACTGATTTAAAAATGCATTTAAAATGGAACCTGTCAGGTAGTTTATTGTATCTTGCTCTCAGATATGGAAGCATAGAGGGAAAGAAGTTGTGTCTGATAGATAGTTTTGTATGATTTGGAGCAGGATTTCTGAGACAAAAAAGCAGAAAACATCCTGACTGAACTCTATATAAGACAGTGCAGGTCCCGTTTACCTCACCCATATACAGTGATTGACAGCCTTCCCTGTATCCGTGTGTATACAGAGTAAATTGTCAATCACTATATATGTGGGGGAGGGAGGTTTAAGCAGGACTTAAAGTTTCACTTCTATATTTTCTCTACTTTTTACTCAAATTCAGCACCAAATCATATAACCCTATACATCCCAGAGCTCAGCTTCTCACTATCATATAACCCTATATATCACAGAGCTCAGCTTCTCTCCTTAAAACATATAACCCTATATATTACATAGCTCAGCACTCCTTTTTCTTCCTCTATTCCCATACATAAACCCTATATATCACAGAGCTCAGCTTCTCCCCTCTAAATATAACTATTATTCTACAATGTTTTTATCATATAACCCTTTTAAATGTTCTGTTATCATTAACCATATAATACTTTTTAAAATATGTATTCTGTTATCCTAAGTGTCTGGTGCGTTTCACAAGGTTTGGTCACACTGGATTTTATTTGGGGGTATTTGAAAAGTGTGGCATGCATAGGTCTTCACCTCCCTGTACTCTACTGTTCTTTGAATTGGCAAAAATTTGGAAAAGGACATAGCTTCTTTACACACCACAAATACTGACTACTTTTTGTTTAAAGGGCATGGATCCTTTTGCATCCAACTGTACATGGTTTATACTATGTGTAGCTATATACACTGTACTTATGTATTAATCCTCATGATTATGATCTGTATTTACAAGATATTCTAGTTACCTAGTCGTATTGTATACTTATTCTTTACTCTATTTCGGTAAAATAAGGTTTTCAGCAATTTAGGATACTATATTTTGATTGGCTCCAATTTTTGGTACTTACCACTTTACATAGTAAACACACACTACTCACAAAAAGTTAGGGACATCTGGCTTTGGGATAAACATTCAGGATGAACATAAAATCTCTTGGACATGTGCATTCTAAAGTTGAGTTATGGTCTCATTTAGTTCATTTAAAAAAATTCAACTGTTTAAGGTTTCAATACTTAGAGATCAGTAAGTTGTGCACAAACAAGGAGCTTAATAGCAAAATTCCCAACAGGTGTTTGATCAATTTGAATTGTGATTTAAACATTCTTCTTCATCATGCTGTTCACATTTTGACATCATGAGACCAAGACAACACGTTACAATTAATCCACAGTACCTTGCCATAGCGAGGCTTCAAGCAGGATACTCTCAGACAAGTGGCCACTGCGGAACTGGATGATGAATGCTACACAACTCCAGGCACATTTAGGGGGGTAAGAAGCACCAAGTGTCACGTCAAACCATTGGTTACCATTAACATTAGTATGGTCTGCATGCTAGATGACTAGCAAGGGTTTCTGATCATACTACCTGGCACAGGCATCATCAATTTGCATGGGTCAGGAAGCATCTAAGCTGGATGAGGAGCCAGTGGTCCTCAGTGCTGTTCAGTGATGGCAGCCAAATTCATTCTGAGCAGAAATAATGGCCGCCAACCGTGCTGGAGATGTCAAGGAGAGCGCTATCCAACAGCCAAGTCAGATATTTCTGCCAGTTACCTAGCACGCAGACCACGCTGATGTAAACGGTTACGAATGGTCGGACGTGACACTTGGTTGCCTCTCATCTCCCTTTAAGATGCCTGGAGTTGTGTAGCACTCATCATCCTGTTCCGCAGGGCATGGTTTACAATGAAGCAGTCATCAGTGCGTGCGATGGAGCCAAAGGACGTCCACTTCTTTGCCTTTATGTGACTCTTCCAGTCTCTATCTCTATTACAACCTGCTGATAACATTCTGTGACACTCTAAACTCAGTGGCCACTCCTGTCTGAGTGCATCCTGTTTGAAGCCTCACAATGGCGAGGTACTGTTGATCACTTGTTAGGTGTTGTCTTGGTCTCATGATGTTAAAATGTGAACAGCATGATGATGAGGACAATTTAAATCCCAATTCACCATGATCCCCTAAATATATTGGGCGATTCAGGTATTAAACACCTGTTGTGAATTTTGTCAATAACCCTTTTGTTAGAGATCTGCAAGTTGTGCAAAAAGACGGTCTCATTTAGTTCATTCTAACTTTTTATGAGTAATGTATGTGTATGTCTGAACAGCATGGGTTTTCAGTTGGATTTTGACACTGGTTTTGGGTTTGAAAACTGTGAAAATCCTACTGTAAATCAATCTCCTTAGACCTCAATAAAAAATCCGAGTTGTAGTCTACAGAGCTCGGATTTCTTTTTTTTTTTATATAGATATATGTGAGTGTATGTATATATATATATATATATATATATATATATATATATTATTTAGAGATAGGTGTGTGTGTATATTATATATAATTTATTATTTTATATAATATAGCACACCCCCGCCTCTTAAGATGTATTAAAAAGTATCTAAACAGCTGCGTTTTTCCCCCGCGCCAAACACGTGTCAAAAACTGCAGTCTGGCGATGTTAAAATGTCTTCGGAATTTGGACGACATTTTAACATTGCTGTGTAGACATAGCCTTACAGTGCAGATACGGATTTAAAATCCTATAGTATTTTGTCCTTAGTCGTGTGGATCAGTTGGGTCAGCCAACAAAGCAAGTGAGATGCTCATTTACATTATGTTGTACACATTCAGGCAGCACCCTGACCAAAATTAGAAGCCGCTTCTCGTATATGCTTTATATATGGAGTGCATGGCCAAAACCATGTGAAAAACTGTTTGAACTAATTGGTTTCGCTATTTCGGCAAAGTCCATTGTTTGCTGGTTCACAAAATCAAGCATACAGCTATGCAATCTGAAGAAACAGCAGAAGGTATATTAAAGGGGTTTTGCCACGATCTAATGTTGACATGGGATCATCCAAATGTGTATTAAATCACTTTTCTAAATATATGTCATCAAAAAGTGAAGCCTCGAGCTACACCCTTTGACTTACATGCCTTGGTTTCCTGACAGTTTACCATAGACAAGCCGGGAAAACTGTCTGGCTGGTTTGCGTTGTTGCACTTGTTATCTGTGGCGGGAACTGAACGGCTTGAAGGGATGGGTGAAAGATCCTGTGTCTTTGTATAGGAATCTACTGGTTGTAATGTAATTATCTGAGTAAACATGTAGACGCCCCCCTTTCCCTTGGTCAGCCCCCTCCCCTCTCCCACTGCAGCCGTTCCTGAAGGAATGAAGAAGGCTGCCTGCTGAGCTTATCTTTCTCCTGAGCAAATAAGAGGAGAAATAAAAGCATATAGCTTGTCCCCCCAATCGTTTTTCCTTGTGATTAGCAAAATATAAATGCTCAAACTACAGAGATTGGTATCAGGAAGTGCATGGGGGGGAGTGATGCATCACTTGTTTTTTAAAAAACAACAAAACAACGCCCTCTTCAACCCTCAAAGGGGGGTATCAGCCTGTTTGAAGGGAAAACTCACTTCTTGGCAAAACCCCTTTAATACCGAGGAGCTCATTGACTCAGACTCATCACTGTCCTGCAATGTTCGAACAAGTCAACTCATCCTAATTCCGCTCTATTATAAGTTGGTCTAGTCAGCTTTGAAGTCTGTTATTCTGAACTGCAAAGATCTAAGAACGGTAACAATATAGGGGTATGGGGTCCTATAGAAGACAGCATGGATAACCAAATATCCAGAGAGCTCAAATCATTTTATGGATTACTTTAGCAACCAATGTTCTTCCATCTCCATCTAGTGGCCCAAAGGAGGAATATTACCTCTGTTTGTTAGATGGCAGGAGATAGAAAGTTCTCTGTTTCGTGTTTTTTTTTTTGTTTTGTTAATTATTCACTTCCGTTTCAATAGGGAAAATGGTAATGCTACAGCATAAAATGACCTGGAATGAATGTTGTGTCTCCATCTTTGTGGCAACAGTTGTTCTGAAACAAAGACAATATTTCCATGCACAAATCTTGTAAAATGCTTTGTAGAAAAATCAATGTGTCCTCTTAAAGGAGATGTCCAACAATTATTTTACTTTTAATTAAAAGAATTAGACTTGTGAAAAAATATTAGGTGTACTTAAATTCATGCTTCCCCATTGTCACCATTCAGATGTTGGCTTGACCCTGCTGATCTCAGCTTCCTGACACCTGGTCCTGACACACACGCAATGTCTGTGAAAAGCCGCTGAACCAACCACTGGCAGAGTGACATCGCTGTGTCTAGCAAGTGGATGAGTAATTCCAGTGTGGCTAGAAGAGGTACCAGGAAGCATGAGTGACAACCTGGGCAGCGTCAGTAAGGCAACAGGGAAAGAAATAAGCCTTGTTCAGGGTTGTCAAACAAGTCATATATAGTTTGTTATCACTGTTTACGTTAAAGCGGCATACCCTGTTTCCCCGAAAATAAGACAATGTCTTATACTAATTTTGCTCTTAAAACCGAGCTAAGACTTATTTTCTGGTGATGTCTTATTTTTCCATGAACAGGAATTCACATTTATATACATATATATTTTATTTTTCTTTGATGCAATTCAGAGTTTGGCTGCTTATGCTGATGTTTGTGATGAAATCACTACAGTATATTAATACATGTTTATAATACATCACCAGAAAATAAGTGTTATATTAATTTCTGGTCCTAAAAACAAGCTGACACTGTCTTATTTTCGGGGAAGACAGACAGACAGACACTGTACTAAGCAAAACTGCTAATAGGATCTATTTGTAGGGGGTCACCAAGGGACAAGCTTGATCAATGGAAAACTTACCTGAAACACGGACCAGCATAATACTCCAGTCTATCAATAATGAAAGAAGAAAAACTTTAATACAGATATATGCCTATATTTGTATTTTTGGAATTACTTATGTTACGTACTATATTGTTTAATATTACACTTTCATCATTCTGGAATACAAATCTAGTGATCCCTCAACATACAATATTAATTGGTTCCAGGATGACCATTGTATGTTGAAACTAGGACTCTACGGATAGTTGGTAATTAGTTCAGAGTCTCGTAAAATGTCACTTAATATAATGAAAAATGAAGATGAAAGAAAACGAAGCAGATAACTAATCCAGATTAAGCAAGTCCTTACATAGAACATCAGAAAGAGAAGCTGGAAATCACTTTCTACTTCGAGGGCAAGAGCTTTTTTGGGTCATATAGTTTATACACAATGTACTGGCAAAAAGGGAAATTGGGCCTTCTTTGGGTGTCCAAAAAAGCACCTCATCCTGGCACACGTAAAGAGCAGTATTGGACATGTAGTACTGCAACTGTACTGTAGAGAGGCGCTACTAGACCACCAATCACTGCATGCACCTCACTAATACAGATTTTTACAAGTAACATGTTCATGGCAATTGACTGAATCAGTGTCTGAGACATTGTATCTTGAAACCACACCACATACAATGGACTATCCTGGGACATTGTATGTTGAAAATGTTGTTTCCTGAGGTCATTGTAACTTGAGGGAGCAGTGAATTATGTAACCATATTATATAACCTTTTTAGAATAAATTAAATGCAGAATTTTTACCTTGTAAGTTGGCAAAAATTTATCTTTCAGGTCTTTAAAGATGTCCTCTTCCCCATCCAGAAGACTTAAACCTATAAAACAAAGAGCGATTTAATATGAAAACCAAACCTCTGCCAAAACAGTAATATTACAGGCTGATTATGAATGTTTGCCACCGTAGCAGGGAATTTAAGTTATAAGGGGAAATTCATTAGGAAGAAAAGAACTGAGACATAAAAATGTGCTTCACAGAATAACAAATTTACCATAAAAATAGAACTTTTAACAACAAGTTATTAAAATCACAGTGGTAAAAAATTACACTCTTCCTGAGTCCATCCCTCATAGGAGCATAATGAGGGAGTGTCATTTTCTACCACTGTTATTTCAAGAGAATCCCTTATGTTGAAATATATCAGTGGTGCAATTATACTATACATGGCGAGTCATTAATACTCTTTGCTACATATATTTAGGTCTCTGACAAATGCTCGTTTTTCCTGTATGGTTTTAGTATTGTAAACATTTGGGGAATTTTCTTTTATTAAAGGAGTTGTTTCATTAATAGCTTTCAGCCTCTGTCTGTGAATGGGAGTTGAATTGAGGGGCGTGCTAGCTTCTCTGCCTCTTCGCCCCCCCCCCCCTCTTCCCCCCCTCCCCTCAGCACACAGGCAGCTATCCGCCCCTTGCTGCCAGAGTTAACCCTGTGTGTGTGCTAGAGAGGTCTATGATTGCTAATAGCAGAACGAGGGGCTGCAAGTGTTCCTATACCCTCTGCTTAGCTTACTATCTCCAATCATCAGCAACAACAAAAAAAACCCTCTCAGAACAGAGGCAGGGAAGCTGCAAAGTGTTACTCAGGATGTGCCCCTTTGTACAGCAAGCATGAACTGTTCACAATCTGTATAGTATTTTATAGTTAAGCTAAACAGAATCATGATTATAGTAAAACAGGGTCATGCTGTCACATCTATTGATCAGCCTAATCTCTGCTCAATCTGTGTAGAGAGCAGGAGGAAGCAGGCACACACAGGGTTAATCCAGGCAGCACGGACATAGAAGCCAGAGTCCTCCCTTCCCCCTCCCTCTACTACAGAAGCATTCTGTGCGGGGGGGGTTCTGCTCCGACCTGTCTTCAAAGGTGATGAGTCATTCAGACTGACAGCCAGTAAGATAAGGATCAAAGGTCGGCTGCTATAGAAATTTGAGAAGCTGATCCCACTCCTATGAACAGGGCTAGCTCAAAATCAGTAGGACATTTGTAATGAACATATATTGCAAAGCTGCTTGTTTTTTAAAGATCTTTTAATTAAAACCCAATCATTGTAGCGAGACAACCCCTTTAAGTTATATTTTAGGGTACATTTTAATTATTCTGTGAAGCAGCATTTCCTCCTAATGTGAAGGGCACCAGAGAAAGATGCGCCAAATGTAATGAGGTGCAGGGGGGTCTTAATTTTCTGCATCTAGTATTGTCCCTAAGCCCCACACAAATATATATAGCAGCTACGAGTGTGAACTACCCTGTTTCCCCGAAAATAAGACAGTGTCTTATATTAATTTTTGCTCCTAAAGACGTTTAAGACTTATTTTTAGGAGATTTTTTTTCTATGGACAATAATTCACATTCATTGTTGAACAAAACATCAATATGTATTAATATACTGTAGTGATTTCATCACAAACATCAGCATAAGCAGCCAAACTCTGAATTGCATAAAAAAATGCACTAGGTCTTATTTTTGGGGAAATAGGGTATAAGCATGCCACGTTGCAGCACTCCTTCCTACTAGGTTCTGCACTTTTTTTTAATGACTAAAGTGCCATAAAATACTGAAGTCACTAATTGCGCTGAAGTTAAGAATTTCTGTATGCCAGTCAACTAACTGTACAAGCAGTAAGAAATCCCTCTCTGCCCACCATGAAAGGTGCACACAAGCATTCCGCACCTCTCATTGCAACACAATAGGACAGATTGACTTAGGTTTCAACACACCAGCCTAAAAAAAAAAAAATCAGAACACGGAAATAAGAATCAGCAAGTTTATGGAGAGGTGCGCTCCGCATGATAAATTTATTGCTTCTGTGGCTGCGTGCGCAGCAAACCAATATTTATGCCAGATTACAGCCACCGCTGATTTCCGTTATAATATTCACCACTTTGTGGTGAAAGTATAGTAAATATATCGGCTAAGGGAGTTAAGCTCCATCCATTTTTCTATAACTGACTAGAATAGCATACAAATGCAGAAAGTAAGACTTGTGCAAAAATATAGCATATATTACTTTATGTCCCCCTATGTCTTCTAATTGAAATAGTGCACTCCTTCAGTGAGGTAGGAATGGTCACGACTGCCCACATACGCTCTGATATTCAATGACCATAAAAAAGTTCCTGAACTTTTTAAATTCAAACCCCATAATTTATATCAATCATACACAATATTTTCTGCAGTGTAGTACATTATGAGATTTACCTGTGTAGAAAGCACTGATGGTAATGGGAGCAGCCATTAACTGGTCACATGCCACTTTCCTTAAGACATTTTTTGGAGCTGATCCAGGAAATACCCTTTCTATAAATCTTAGCCAAAAGAAGTTAAAATTGGCATGAAAGCAAAAGCCCACAATTCCAACTTTAGCCGTTTGCTTCCAATCTATTTGTTCATTTGGTCCTTTAGAGAGTTTTTGTTGTACCATATCAGCTGATGCAAAAAGAGAGCCGTAAATGGTCACATTCGTCAACCAGGGATGTCTTTGGGTGAACTGTAGGAAAACACGCATTTTTGGTAAACTGATGTAAAAGGAAAGTTTCTGGATTAACAAGAATTACTTGTAAACTTCTAAGATCAATTTCTTGCCCTTTTCTGAATAATATATAGTGATTGCTACAGTATTTGGGATCTTTAGTACTCTGTTCACATTCAGTACGGTCACCAGTCCTAAAAAGTGCAAAAAAAAAACACCATATTAGAACAAGGTAACAAATCATTGATTAGATGTGTAATGGTTAGCTCCTTCACTATATACATTCTACATAAAACAGGCAGCAGGTCCTAAAACTGCAGCAGTCAATGAACCAAATACTATGAAATTCTTACCCACCTGCCACATAACATCTGGCAGCTAACAAAGAATAGCAGCTTGCAGTAGTCTGTACCAACTGTAAATGGATTCCTGCACAACTGATCAAACCATCAAGACTTGTGGCATGTTCCAAAAGGCCAGACCTTCCGCAGCAGATCCACAGGATAAATCCAGTTTGTTTTTTAAATATTTCTTCATAAAATTTTTTGCATTTAGAAAACAAGAACAAGCATACAGTATCTTCCACAAATACAAGACACAAATCTGCAGCTTTAATGCCGTAAATCTGACGGCAGAAATCCACACAAATTGCTGCAGATTATGTTGTAGATTTACTCTTAAATAATCCAAGACAAAATCCATACTATTTGGTGGCATTTCTGCCTGTGGAATAACAGCATGCAGATTCTATTCTGTGGATCTGCCATGGGAAATCAGCGGATCCGACCCATTCGGATGTATCCCGAATCGTAAGGATTCTGTCATTACTGTTTTATATGCATATATCGAAGGGCTCTAAATCAATACATAGAGATAAACTAGCCTCACATATCAATCAAATCCCATTTGTATCCTCTAAAAGCAGCTATTTAAAGTAAGATTTTAACCTGGACAACCCCTCATCAGCATACAGCTGTATTCACACTTGTACTTTTGTCTTATTTCTTTGCTGCAATTTTCACACAACCCGTTTTTGCTATGACCATATGTACTGTACATTATGACAAACAAAAATATTATATGTGAATAAGGCTTATTTAATGGGAAGGATCTTTGTCAAGTCGATAATTTAAGGAAAAAAACATCAAAAGTCTGTTTCATCATTATATTCTTAAGCTCATCAGATAGTTTTTTTAAAACTGCTTTTACTGCTATACATCCTTATCGAGCTATCAATATCTCTCACACAGCTTTCCTTGAGACAGATGCGGTGTCTGCTAGAACCAAGAAAGTCAAGGCCCTTTCCCTCCTCCCCCCAAATGTTTACAGAGATTTTTGGGAATTTTGTCATTGTCATATCAGCTAATGCTTCATACGTACATGCAAATTATAACTTGTCTCTTAGCAACCACCAATTAACCAATCATGTAGTGATAAAATAGTCTTTGCATTAAAAGTTCTATTGGAATGTAATTTACGGTGATTTAACTTCAATTTCATGTCCCAGCCAAGCGTATGGGTCAAACTTCTCGAGCTCCGGCTGCCGGCAGCAATAATAATAATATAATTCGGAGGAGGTATTTTGAGAATTTCCACACCTGATTTAGTAGAAGAGTGAAGAAATCAGGCGATACCTTTTAGAGCTAACTGAGTATATTTGATGGTGAGCTTTCGAGAGAACTACTCCCTTCTTCAGAAATGAGATATACACGAAATTGAAAATTCACAGGCTTTTTATACACCCAAGACAGGGACCGTCGATGGATCTTAGAAATTCTTAAACATAACAAAATGCAATATAAGCAAACAAGTTCATTACAACAGGTCAAACAATTAACTATCTGGAAACTTGTGAGGCATGACAGAGGGGTCAGTAAATCTGCCGTCTTATCTCACAGCCATCACGTGTAATTTGTGGCCATCACAGTTCACATATAGTTTGACATAAAACTAGCATGGATATTTAACCCATTTTCAGAGTCTGAAATTTTTGCTTTAAATTTTAAAAATTCCCACTCCTTTCCTCCCCTTTGCGTCTTAAAGTTTCCCATTAAAACCACAATCTTCAGATCTTCAATACAGTGGTCCTCTCTGGAGAAGTGTTGTGCCCATGGAAGATCAGTTCTACTGTTATTAATAGTGAATCTGTGTGAGTTCATGCGCTGGCTGAGTCTTTGCCCTGTTTCCCCCACATAAAGGCCTGTGGTCGGGCATTGCGCACACATAATCAGATACACCACATTGCTAGACCTGCAGGAAAATGTCCCCCTAATTCTGTGCACCTGCTGGGACGTGGGACAGGAAACACTGTCAGCATGTGGAGTGCCTGCAGGTCTTGCACCTTTTTTTGCAGGCAGGGTAAGTGCCATTTTCAGTTGGGGCTTCAGGGCGCTCCGGACAAAAAATACGCCGCAGGTTTGGTGGTTCCCCGAAAGGAGAGGAGAGGGGGACTGGGAATATGTCTTTGAGTCTATTGTCTCTATGTACCACAGGTTGAAGTTCCTTGGCAAACTTTCGTAGGATCTCCAGCTGTGGGTTGTAGGTGACAACTAGGGCACTCGTTCTTCCTTCTGGGTGTTCTTTGTATGTAAGTAGACTGTCTCTGTTGATGGCGGCCGCTTTGCTGATTTGGTTGTCCGTCACTTTTGGTTTGTACCCCAAATTTGGAGAAATTTTGTCCTCAATCCAGGAGGTGTTTGTCCAGGTCTGTCTTGTTTGGAGCAAATACATTGTACCGAAATAGCCTGGCTGTAGATAATGGATTGATTTGTGTGCTTGGGGTGGAAGCTGTCATTCCTGAGGTAGGCCTTCTGTCTGTGGGTTTGTGGTTACACTGATGTGAGTACCGGTGTTCTTTGATTGTGTATTGTAGTATCCAGAAAGTGGATTTTGCTCTCTAAATTTAGGTAAGCTTGAGGTTGATGGTGGGGTGGAAGTTATTGAAGTCATTATGGAATTGAATTAGGGCCACCTCGCCCCAGTCCAGATGACAATGAATCATCGATGTAACGAAGGTACATCATGGGTTTGGTTGGTGCATGTGGATAGATACGCTCCTTCCATTCAGCCATGAAGAGGTTTGCATACTGGGGCGCACATCGGACCCCATTGAAGTTCCCATTCGCTGTAGATATAGGTCCTCTCCAAATTTAAAATAGTTTTGGCTGAGTATGAACTGTATGAGCGTGTTATTGGTTTTGTTTGGAGTTTAGTTTCTCCAGGTGTGTCCGACATGCTGCAACTCCATCCTTGTGGGGAATGTTTGTATACAACGATTCTACATCCATGGTTGCCAGAATGGTGCCTCAGGAAGTGGACCGAGGGCATTGAGTTTGTTAAGAAATCCTGGTGTCCTGGATGTAGCTTGGAGTATCTCTGACCAGGGTTTTTAAAGGAGATTTTCCACCCAACCTGAGATATTCTCTGTCAGAGTCCCAATACCAGAAATGATAGGCCTCCCAGTTCTGCCTTCTTTGTGGATCTTGGGGAGCATGTTGAAGCAGCCCGGCCTGGGATCCGCTGGGATGAGCCCCTTTTACCTGGCTCTGGACCGAGTTGGAAACTTCTTGATCAGATATACTCCAAGCTAAAATCCAGGACACCACGGATCTTCTTAACAAACTCAATGCCCCGGTCCACTTCCTGAGGGCACCATTCTGCAACCATGGATGAGAATCGTTGTATACAAACATTCCCCACAAGGATGGAGTTGCAGCATGTCGACACACCTGGAGAAACTAAACCCCCCAACAAAACCAATAACACAGCTCATACATTTTCATACTCAGCCACAACTATTTTAAATTTGGAGAGGACCAAATCTACAGCGAATGGGAACTTTAATGGGGTCCAGATGTGCGCCCAGTATGCAAACCTCTTCATGGCTGAACTGGAAGGAGGGGTATCTATCCACATGCACCACCAAACCCATATTTTACCTCCGTTTTCATCGATGATATCATTGTCATCTGGACGACGGCGAGGAGGCCCTAATTCAATTCCATAAGACTTCAATAACTTCCCCCCCACCATCAACCTCAAGCTTACCTATTCAAGAGCAAAATCCACTTTCCCGGATACTACAATACACATCCAAAGAACACGGCTACTCACATCAGTGTACCACAAACCCACAGACAGAACGGCCTACCTCAGGAATGACAGCTTCCACCCCAAGCACACAAAGCAATCCATTTTCTACAGCCAGGCTATACGGTACAATCGTATTTGCTCCAACAAGACAGACCGGACAAACACCTCCTGATCTGAGGGCAAATTTCTCCAATTGGGATACAAACCAAAAGTGACGGACAACCAAATCAGCAAAGCGGCCCCCCATCAACAGAGACAGTCTACTTACATACAAAGACACCCAGAAGGAAGAACGAGTGCCCCCTAGTTGTCACCTACAACCCACAGCTGGAGATCCTACGAAAGTTTGCCAAGGGAAATTCAACCTGTGCTAAATAGAACAATAGACTCAAAAGACATAATTCCCCGTCCCCCCTCCTCTCCTTTCGGCAACCACCAAACCTGCGGCGTATTATTGTCCGAACCCCTGAAGGCCCCAACTGAAAAATGGCACCTCACCCTGCCTGCAAAACAGGTGCAAGACCTGCAGGCCACATCCACACTGCTGACAGGTGTACCTGTCCCACAGTCCCAGCAGGTGCACAGATTAGGGGGACATTTTCCTGCAGGTCTAGCAATGTGGTGTATCTGATTATGTGTGGGGCCCAAAGCCCGACCACAGGCCTTTATGTGGGGGAAACAGGGCAAAGACTCAGCCAGCGCATGAACACACACAGATACACAATTAATAACAGTA
The DNA here is from genome assembly GCA_025379985.1 of Phyllomedusa bahiana. NCBI lineage: Eukaryota > Metazoa > Chordata > Amphibia > Anura > Hylidae > Phyllomedusa > Phyllomedusa bahiana. The sequence goes on along the minus strand of JAODAL010035260.1, from coordinate 4,779 downwards.
GAACTTATCTTCCATAGGCACAACACTTTTCCAGAGAGACCACTGTATTGAAGATCTGAAGATTGTGGTTTTTAAAGGGAAACTTTAAGACGCAGCGGAGAGAAAGGAGTGGGAATTTAAATTAATGCAAAAATTTCAGACTCTGCAAAATGGGTTAAATATCCCATGCTAGTTTTTACATTCAAAAATATATGTGAACTGGGATGGCCACAAATTAAAACGTGATGGCTGTGAGATAAGACGGCAGATTTACTGGACCCCTCTGTCATGCCTCACAGTTTCCAAGATAAATTAATTGTTTGACCTTGTTGTAAATGACTTGTTTGCTTATATTGCATTTTGTTATGTTTAAGAATTCTAAGATCCTTTGAAGGTCCATGTCTTGTGTGTATAAAAAACCTGTGAATTTTCAATTTCTTGTATATCATCATGTCTGAAGAAGGGAGCTAGTTCTCTCGAAAGCTCACCATCAAATATACTCATTAGCCTCTAAAAGGTAATCGCCTGATTTCTTCACTCTTCTACTACTTTCTATGGCTAACACGGTACAACATTACACACCTGATTTAATCATCTTGACATCTTTTCTGATCGCCTTGAAAGCAAAAATCAGTAATTTTCACACCGGACTGAAAAGGGGAATCTACACAAAATCATGATGATTTAATAATCTGGATTTGTAATAGAGTATGCAAATGTGAAAAGAAAGAAAAAAAATCAATGCATTTGACATCAACATTTGTGAATTATGCTGTGGATCCCGTATTTATTATAGTAGTTTCCAAAGCAAAAAGTGTCACAAAAAGTGGTGCAGCACATCACATATATATTTACTATGGACTTTAGACACTTTATATGACTTTTTCCGATTCAAAAAGTTTTATTTAGAAACAGAACTGAATACATTCAATATGGTATTACATGGCAAAGGGAAACAAGCCCATCCCAAAAAACAAAAAGTACATTCCAAAGGCTAATTATGCAACAGAGATTAGTCATGAGATCCGTATAAAGGGAGTGCAAACAGCCTTTAAGTTCTACAATAGAGTTAGACATCTAATGGGTGGTTTCAGATTCTATAAGGTATGAGTTACAATGCAAGGAAGGATATCAAAATCAAGAGGTCAGAAAAAGGTTCTATTGGCACTGCACACCAACATCATCTTAAGCAGATGAGAGGTAAAGGGCGAGATGGTCGCATAAGAGCCTCAAGCGTGTAACCCGTGATTTGTGAGGGTCTGATGAGTGGTGATATTAAGACGCTTGGTAGTGCCACTCTTTATTGCTATCAATGGATAACTAGCAAAGAAACAATAACCTAATATACAACAGGAACAGTCAGTCGATTCGAAGGCCTCCGTAAGATGACCGGACCTGCAACAAAAAGTCCAAGTGACAAAGTTTTGCAGGAATAACTAAAGGCTTAAGCAAGGAATTTAAATGGGAATCCGATTTGCAAAAGACCAGCCAATCGCTCCAACCTGAAGAAGTCTTTCCTGATGGACAAAAGAGTCCTCTCTCAATTCCTCCATCTCTGCACCGCATGGATCTCCCCTAAACCAGTCGGAAATAGAAGGACTGGTGGTGGAGACCCAACAGTTTTGGAATTACAGTTTTGGCTGCTAAGAGTAGAAAGTAAATTATGTGATTCTTAAGCAGAGGGGCCGGGGGGGAAATGGCAAAGATAGAAGCGGGGCGGATCATTCCGCAACCCAACCCTGTGATTAAATAGTTATTTCAAGTACTTTCTGCCAAAACGGCTGCAGGCTAGGACATCCCCACCATATTTTGGGTCATTGTGCCCCTTTCCTTCTTGCAACGCCAACAGGTGCTGGGGGGGTCTGGTAAAAGAGTGTAGAAGGGCCGGAAACCCTATACCATCTGGGCAGGGTTTTATAATTTAATTTTATGACTTCTGGTGGATATCGAGCCCTTGTGTGTTAGAAGAGGGCCTTGCTCCAAACCTCTTCCGAGAGCTCTCTGTTTAAATTTCCCGTTCCCACTTATTTGGAAAGGGTAGTTTATCTATGGAGGGGGTACTGGTTAAAAGTTTGTAGAGTCCGGAGAGCGCGCGACTTTCAGAATAGTTACCCAAACACCATTGTTCAAAAATCGTAGGTGACCTATGGAGTTGCAGAGCTGATTTACTTGAGGAGTAAAGGCTACAGAGTTGATAATAGTTTAACCTTGAGAAGTGGGTGACCAGTGGGTCCCCTGTTTATATGACTTTTTCAACATGGAGGTGTGACTTTATGGAAAGTTGGCATGGCCTGATGGGAAGGCGACGTGACCATAATGCAACACATTGGCCCTCATTTACAAGCACTGTCTAAAAGTTAGACAGTATAAACTTAGACAGGCAGCCTAAAAATGCACCAGATTTATCACAGTGGCTTATGCAGATTGATAAATAGGTGCAGCTTTAGGCTTGTCAAACTTTTAGACAACTTTTTTGGCTTCCTTTCTATGGCAGAATTGTGGCAAATTTTTGCTGCATTATATTGCATTTCCTGCAAGGCCATACCCACTTTTGCGTGTAAGTCACGCCCAGTCATTTAGTAGGGTGCAGTAAGTAAAGGGGTTGTCTCGCTACAAAGATTAGCTTTCAACATGTTGGGAACACTAAATAAAGATGTTTTCCAAATATATTCCGTTCATTTTTTTAAATTTTTTTTAAGGAGCTACAAGTGATTTTATCACCTTCTGTGCACTCTCTGGTTCCTCAAGTGACTGACCTGTGTACTTCTCCCCCCTGCTGTTTGTTCTATCTGATAGCAAGGAGTGACGCCATCACATGAGATTTACCTAATTAGCAGAGGTCTGAATACACAGAGCTCATATGCTAATAACAGACAGCTTGACCAGGAAGTGACAGAGCAAAGCTGCATTATTTCATTTATGCATCCTATGAAAATTTGTAGTGATAAATCTGCTCCAATTATTATAGGCTTAAAGGGGTTGTCTCATCTCATTCTAAGTCTTATAATATGTTTATCATAGCGTTCATACATCTGGCGCAGGTTAGAACTGTCTAATCTTACACCTTTTTTGTGTTGGTTTATTTTATACCAGTAGCTGTGGCAAAATTCTGTATGACATTTTTTTACACAAATTGTGCCAAAATTGTGTCACCACTGCTTTGGGAAATGTGGCCCATCAAAAATGCACCAAATATTTTGCAAAAGGACAACTATTAATTGTTGGTATAAAAAAAGCTAGTCAAGTCTAAAGATGCACCAAAAAATTCCCCCAAACGAAAGAGACGTAAAAATTTGGGGCGTATTTTTTGATTATCTAAGTTTATGCTGTCTATAGTTATAGTAACTAGGATTCTGAAGAAGGGGATTTATTGTGATTGCCAGACTGGTATAAGGAAGGAATTTTTCCCTAAAAAGTAAAATTTGGTTTTGACCTCAGGGGGGTTTTTCCCCTTCCCCCAGGATCAACACTAGAGAGAAATAGGCGAAGGGTTTTTTTTTTTTTTCGGCTTTAAAAACTCTATAACTTTTAAACAGTGATATTATACATGGGCTAGAGTGTTCCTGCAGCAAATGCCACAAATGAGCAACTATGTTCACATGAGTATTTCAAGTCAGAATCCAAGTAGGTTCCAACTTGAATACTGCAAAACCCAAAAAGTAAACCCTTTCCTATGACCCCAATAAAAATCATGTGTAGTTCATAAAGCGCAAGTCGTGGTCGTATTTCTGTGGAAAAAACCAGGAAATTAAACCCTTTCCCCAATGGGAATAGCGGAAAATCTCATGTAAAATGCATCTAAAACATGTGGATGTGGTTTTTAACGCGAATCAGCATTTAAAACAACTTTGAAATGAACTTTTTTTTGACGGTAAACTGAGTAAATGATGAACCTAAAGCCACATGCAATAACATGTAAAATACCGAGGCAGTTTTCAATGGCCGGACCCGACGGTATTTTTTAATTTATCATGTGGGGCGCCAATAAGGGATTTCACACGGGTAATTTTGGCGCCATTACGCCAGTATTTGCGCTCAAAAAGGGCGAGTACCCGAAATTACGGTACCTAGTTTCCCAAAAAATATGGATTACCACCCCCTCCCCCTCTTTGTACAATACGATCATATGTACCACAGGGAGAAATGCATGTCAATTACTTGAGGGGAAAACGCGCTGCGATAATGCATGTCTATGGGCCGGCAGGTGCCCCGGCCCCCCCCGAATCAGCCAAGCTCCCAAAAACACGTGTACTGCGGGTATGTACGCGCCACAGTACATTGTGTGAACATAGCCTAAAAGGATATGCTGTGCATTTTTTTTAAACCAGCCATAAATTAATTTGTAGGATTTTTCTCATGTGTGAAAGTGATTTTTTCACATTGGATAGTCCACATGAAAATTAGAAAATCTACAGCGCATCAGCCTACTTTGAAAGAATCCTTTACATAGATTTTAAGACATATTTACCACTCCGCTGAGGACAGGTCTTCAATTTGTAAAGCTCAAATAAAGCTTACTGAGTAATTTTGAACTGCTGACGGATCTGTTATGACGCAAGAAAAAAAATGTATGCGTTTATGTGTGCACTGACTTCATAGGTGGACGGATGTGCAACGTACATTGACAGTGTCCAATTTTAACACTTCCCATCAAACATTTTAACAGATGGAAGACGCAGGTCAGGGCAGTTGAAAAAAAAGTATGTTACAGTAATGTTTTTTTTAAAAAAAGATGTCAAGGAAATATATCCGGTATGTGCACATGTTTTAAAAAGTATACGTTGTAACGTCATAAAAAAA
>JAODAL010035259.1:0-43161 GCA_025379985.1 Phyllomedusa bahiana | reverse complement strand
GGGCAAGAAACCAAGCCAAGTCCAAAAAAAAAGTCAATAAATGAACGCAGAGAGAGAATCAAGCAAGGCACAGAAAATGAGGGGTTTAAATTCCCTTCCTCGAAAAGATTGGACATGCATAAAATGAATTAGAGCTGCTGCAAAGCTCGGGTTGAAGTGGGCCCGAGCTCTTCCTTTTTTTTCTTTTATTCAGTCGTCAGATATGTACCTATTGATCTTTATTGCTTTTAAACAAGTTTTTACAAGCAAACTTGAATTCAATAACCATTTATTTTTGGAAGACCTGTGGAAAGAAAAGCATTGTGAGAAACTTTAAAAAAAAGAAACACAATTTTTTTCAGCTGGGTTATACAACAGTTCGTTTCTTTTTCTCTTTTTCTTTTTTAAAAAATGGAACAGTTAATGTATCAGAAAAAACTTTTGGGGAAAGGGACATCAGGTTACTGTTTGGACACCCCAAATTTGACAGGAAGAAGGAAAAAAACAATTAAAAACTTTTTGGGGGAGGATCATAAAAAGTATACAATGTACATGGGATTTGAAGGTCAGGAGGACAGAATGTCATAAATAACATTTATGGGGGGGCTCATCAGAGTATGCTAAATGGGATAATGAGATTTAACAAGTAGGGAAAAAAAGAAAATGAAAATGATGGCTCAAAAAAAAATATTAGCCTATTCTATATACCCCCAAACAGCTCTAAACTAATAAAAAATTGAAAACTGGATTTTTTCAAATCATGTCACAAAATAATGAAAATGTACAAAGCTAAGTTTGAAATACAATCAAAAGAAAAATTTCTTAAAGCGGTAAGATCACAGAACCACACATTTCATTGCATTATAAAAGGGTTAGGGGGATATTGAGAGATCAATTAAACGTAAAGTAAAAAAGAAAAATTTTTTAAACTTCCAAACCCGGACTTTATTGTTGAAAATTTTTGAGATACAGTAAAAAATATCGAATACTTTTTTTTTTTTGGAAACAGAAAAGGGATGTTCCTAAAAACAATATGCATCCTTAGCTCTAAAAGTCTTGGGCCCTTAGGCATTTTTTTTTTTTGGTTCAAAAGCTAAAACCTATTTAAAGTTTTAAAGACCCATTATATTACGGGGGGGTTTCTCATAGATATCTAAGCTTATTTTTAAAATATATACATGTCAAATAGTTTGTGGCCACTTAATATCCACACCTTCTTCAAAAATTTTTCTTATAAAATAAAGCTATTCCCAAAAATTTTTTCCCTTTTTGATATTCAAAAGTGGGAAGATTGTTTACACATTTCTGGACTTGGAATTTCAAGATTTTGTTTTTGGCAGAACTCTGTTCTGTATCTTTTTAAACGGGAAAAATTATGTGAAAGGAATTTTGAACAGTTGATTTAAAAGAGCTAGGGCGACATGATGAAATTTTGCATGTGAACCCCAAATTTTCAGTGCATAAAAAGGGCATAGAACGTGTTGTTTTAGAACCCACTCTAAGCGGGTCATAAAACGGGCACATTCTAGCGCGGGGGCCACATTTCTGTCTCGGGTAAACCAGTTTGAAATTGATTACCTGTTCCAACTGAAGCCCCAAAAAATCCCGTAGCAAAGCAAATAAAACATGTAGCTTCTAGTCGCCCGTCCCCGTGCGGGAGATTTAAAATGTAAAGGGGGCTGTGCCTGATATCGGGCGAAAAGATGCCAGATATCTGGTGCAGCCCCGTTTATACATGTCGCTCCTAGTGTTGTAATAACCGTCTGCAGCAGGTGAACTTTTAGCAGAGGTCAGGATCACAATTTAAAAGTCATGCCCGACCCCGCCGACTGTTTCGCCAGCTAACCGGCTTTATCAAGGTTGAGGGCCGCTGGACCACCGCAAGCGGTGGGGTTTTTTAAGAACCGGGAAGGAATCTAAATAGCCCCCGGTTTTCACCAGGCCCGCCGCAAAGCGGGGGTGGACTTGCTGCGCGGAGGCTACCAGGTGTTACCCCCGACTGCTTGCTTGCGGTGGCGGCCGGGGTCTGCGAGGGACAAAATCAGGGCAGGGGGGCCCGAGGTTCTGGTCAGAGAGGGAAACGGTAAAGGGGAGGCGGAAAAAAGGGAAGGTCAGGAAAAGTAGGGAACGGACGGTACAGGGAAACAATACGGAAGGGAAAGGGCACTCCCAAAAACTCACTAGGAACCAACAATCCAAAAAAGGGGGCCGGGGGGGGAAAATTAATGGACCAGCGCCCGGCAAAGCCAATTCGGGACAAGGCCCTTTAAATCTAGACCAGCCGGGGCGGGCGGCGCTAGGGGCCGGCCCGTGGCACTACGGCTGGGACGGGGCAGGACGCCGTTCACCGGAGCGGGCCCGGTAAGCAAGCCGGGGTGGGATGAGGGTGGCCGCTTTCCGCGATGCCCCCCCCGCACCTTTGGGAAAGGGGGAAAAAAGCAGCAGGGGCCGCGGGGCCCGCGGCCGCCATGACAGTACCCCCCCCCCCCTTGGGTCCCCCCCCTTTTTTTTTTTAACCAGCCAGGAATCAGGGCAGTTTCCCTTTCCCGACCCCCACGAACGCTTTTTTGGCCCAACCCCTTCAGTCGATGAGAAAGAACCGTTTCCCCCCCACTGTCTTCGTCCCGCACCCCCTTTGCCCTAAAAGATGTTACCCGATTCGGCCACAGGAAAGGGCGAACAGCCCCACGGGAGAAGCGTTTCAGCACCACAGGTTGAGGAGGAGACGGGGAAGGTGTTGGGACACGCGGGTGGGGGGGCAGGGGAGCTTGTAGAACCGGGGGTTAAGGACCTTACCAAAAAAGGGGCCCAAAATTTAGGGCCCCCCAATTGTAGCTGGGAACCTTAAAACAATGTAGGGACAATACCCAAAAACCTTCCCCCGGGCCCAAAATACAGGGGAGGTCTCCGGTACCTATGGCCCTGAACTTTGTACAGGGAAACCCTAAGAGGGCCCTCCCCGTGGCCCTGCCGAGTGACTTGTGTCCCGTACGGGGCATCCACGGAGGAAGTGACACAAAACGGCTAGGGGGAGAAGGGGGGGGGATGAACCCAAAAAAAAAAAAAAAAAAGGGGGCGGCTTTAGAGATCCGGTCGGGGGTTGAGGAATTCGCCAGGGGGAAAAGGTCGCCCAAATTTATCTTGGGGGGCAACACAAATGTCGGAAAAGTGCCTAAGATTTGGTTGCCCCTTCCACCTGCCCGTTGGTCGATGGTGGTAGCAATGAAATCCAGCGGGCCCGTAACTGAGTACACAGACCCGCCAAAATTTTTAGACCAAATGGCTCCCCAACAAGGTGATGTGCGAGGGGAGCCTTTGAACCAAAAGATAGGGGTGGAAAAAGGCTGGGAAACTGGGGTGACGGGGGGTAACCGGGCGGGGCCAAAAAATGAGCCATTTTGGAAAACCTGTCAACCACCCCCAAAAAGCCCGGTTTCCGGAGAAGCCGGGGTCTGAAAAAGTCATAGCAATATGGGTCCACGGTTTCTCGGGACAGAGAGAGGCAGAAGTAGGCCTGCGGGGTCTGAGGAGGGATCTTGTTACGAGCACAAGAGGACGGGCAGAGACAAGTTCCGAAGTTTGCAGAGAGGGGCCCCAGTATATCTGGAGATGAGTTGTGCGGATTTGGAATCCAGGAGGGCCCCGCAGTTTTGAGAGAAGTCCCCATTTAAGGATTTGACCGCAAAGCAGGAGGCTAGGTTTTCCCCGGAGGTACCTGTTAAAGGTTAACAGAAGCAGCAAGAAGCCGTTCAGGGGGAAATAATGTGCTGTAGGGGTGGCCCAACCCCCTATCGAGGATCGGGAGAGAGCATTGCCCTGACGTTTTTTTCAGCCGGGGTGGGAAAAATTGTGGGAGGAAATTAAGCGGGGCGAAGAAAACGACCACCGGGTTTTGTCGCGGATTCAACGCGGGGGAATTTTGCAGAAGAGAAGGTTCTTGTGATCCGTGTATATCTCGTGGGGTGGGGGCCCCTTCCACAGGTGCCCTTTTTTTAGGGCCATTTTTAGCAAAAGCCCCCGGTCACCAAAATGGTGTAGTTGCGCTCGGGGGGGCGAAGGTTTTGGGGAAAAGAACCCCCCGTTCGAAACTTCCCAGGGGTTTCGAAGAAAAACGGCGCCGGCCCAACTGAGGAGGCGTCGACTTCAAAGAAAACGGGCGCTGAGGGTCCGGACGAGAGGAACAGGGCGGCACAAAAGTGGTTTTCCCCCGGGACGTTTGAACGTCTTACCTGGGAGGCCGGGGATTTGGGGTCGGCACCCTTTTTGGTGGGGCAACCAAAGGGGTGCCCCCAGAATGAAACTGGGAATAAATTGTTAAAGTTGGCAAAGCCTACAAAACGCTAAATGGCCCGAAGGCCCACTGGACAGGCCATTGCAGGACTGTAGAGAGCGGGCCCGGGCCCCATCTAAAGCCTAGACAGACCGATGTCCCCAAAAAAGGGCGTGAGGTGCGTTCGAACCGACCTTTTCAGTTGGCAAAATTTGGTGCCCCGGAGACGCTGAGACTGGGGGGACGTGGTGACGGTGGGTCTCAGGCTGGAAAATAGTGAAAAATTCGTCCGTAGACAAAAAACCCAAAAACGAATAGCAGGCCCCCGGAAGATCTCATTCACAAAATTTTGGAAAACACCCGGGAGCGTTCAAAACCCAAAAAAGGGGCATGACGTTATCAAATGGCCACAGGGTGTTAAAGGTGTTTTCCATCGTCCCTTTTTTCAAAATGGAATCAGATTGTAGGCCCCAGGGGAGATAATTTAGAAAAGTTTTTTGCACAGGGAGGGATCAAAAGCTCAGAGTTTCAAAGGGGGGGGGGGGTCCCGATTTTTTGACAGTTATTTTGTCAGGCCACGGGAAACGTAGAGGCCGGAGGGGCCCTCTTTTTTCTCACGAAAAGAACCCCGGGTCCCGCAGGGGATGATGACTTGGTATGAAACCTTTGCGTAGGGTTTTTTGGTTTGTCGGATTCCTTTGTCTCCGGGGCGGAAAAAGGGGAAACTCTGCCTGAGGAGGAGTAGTACCGGGCCTTTAGATCAAAAGGGGGAAACGAATGGCCGAGCGGAGGCAGGAATTTGGGGCCCGTTTTTCCGAGAAAACATCAGCATAGTCCTGGAAGGGCGGGGACCTGGCAGAGATTCGGAAGGTTTGGGTAACGGCAATCTGAAGGACCCGGGGGGATGTAGGCATCGTGAGTGACAGGCCCGGGCCCCCAAAGAAGAATTCACCTTGTTCCAATTCAGGGTGGAGCTGCTCTTGCAACCCGGGGAGACCCGAAAGGGCTCAGAAAAGGATCGGGCAGTACGAAAAAATTATAGATTCCTGTGTAACGCCCAACCCGCAAGAGAGGGGGGCCCGTTTTCAGAACCGAATGGATCCTGGAGGGATTCGCCACTGACGGAGGACACGAAAAGGGGTTTTTCAGAGAGGCACTGGAAGCCGGTATGAGACCCAGTGCATGGCTAATGAAGTTACCGGGGGACCCCCATTTCCCGGAGGCGGGGGGGTAGGGAAAGGGGCTGTCCGGGGAGGTCCCCCAAAGAACCGAAATGGCAAAGGGGAGAGGCCGCATGACCCTAGGGTTGCCTCTCCTACAGCCCTAGGGGCGGGGTTTCCCGGGCGCACCGGACAGTCTCCCAATGAAGTGACCCGGGAAACCCCCGCAGTAGAAGAAAACTGCCTGAAGCGCTGCGAGGTTCCTCCTGGGTCAGATGTGCCCTTTCCACCTGCATGGGTTTTCCCAAGAACCCTTGGCGGGGGAAATGGGGCGTTGGAAGACAGGAGTAACGAGGGGAGCGGGGGGTCGGGTTGGACCCGTTGGGGCGGGTTTCCCTTTTTTTCGGCAAAAACGAAAATCCCGGGGGGGGCCAAAACCCAATCACTTCGTCCCAAAAGAGTAGGGAGGTCTCGACCCCCGAGCTCGACCTTAATACGTCCGAGAGGCCCTTCCAAAAGTAGCCCCCAGAGCCTCATTGTTCCAGTTAACCCGGGCTAGAGTGCGGAAGCAAGATAGGGTTTCCCCCAGTGGAGTCCCCTGCGGGAGGGGGAGCAATGCAGCGGCGCTGAGGAGGTCGACAGGTTCCTCAAAGACAGTCCGGGAAACCCTGGAGGAAGGCTTGCAAGTTAGCCGTTAGCGGATCTCCTCGGGTCCCACAGCGGGGTGGCCCGGCCCGAGCTTCGCCCGTTAGGAGGGTAATAATAAAGGGACTTTTCCCGCTCTGTGGGGGAAAATTTATGTCCAGCATTCGATGGTATAGAACATGATGATGAAAAAACCCCTCACTTTTGGGGTCTCCCCTCAAGCGAGCAGGGACGGCAGATAAAAAGGGCCGGTGCCGAGCAGGAGGGGGCTGAGGGGGTGCAGGACAACTGGGCTGGTGAGACGGCCGGGCGGCGGGGTAGGGGAGCCCCAAGGCTGAACAAGGCCCCGGTGGTCAAGCGTGTCTGCGGGCGGGGCTGTCGTAACGTCCCCCGGGGTTGGGCAGAGGTACCCCGGGGGGAATCCTGGCCAGATTTACTGGACGGTACGGTGGACCCTGGACCACCGCAAGCGGTGGTATTAAAGCCCCGCCAGGGACGGAATCAAGTAGCCCCGGTTTTTACCGAGCCCCCGCAAAGCGGGATGGACTTTCTGCGGCGGAGGGGCCCGGGGTTACCCCTGCGTGACTTGTTGGGGTGGCGGGCCGGGGGGGGACTGCGAGGTACAAAATCGTAATCCAAGGCTATCGAGGGGAAGGGAGAAGGCAGGGGAGGGGGCAGGGGTTCGTTGTCAGAGAGGGGAAAACGGTCAGGGGAGGCGGCAAACAGGCAAGGTCAGGAAAGTAGCGGGGAAAGGGCTGGTACACGGATAAGCAATCGGACAGAAGGACATCCAAAAAACCAAAACACCAAAAAAAATTTGGGAAAGTGGGGGGCGTATACATTATATAGGACCAGGCCCGGCAATAAGCCAAAGCGGGACACTGGGCCCCTTTTTCTAGACCGCCCCCCCCTCGCGCGCTAGGGGGGGCGCATGAGCACGACGGCCGGGACGGAAAGGGAGCGCCGTCACCGGGCGGGGCAGGTAAGCAAGCCGGCGTGGGGAAAAGAGGGTGGCCGCGGGTGACCCCGATGCCCCGCTGTCCTTGGCAGGCGGGGAAACGCGCAGGGGCAGCGGGGCCCGCGGCCGCCATGACAATAGCCCAAAATGTCTGTTTCCTTTCCCCCCCCTAAAAAAAAATTTAAAAAAATTTTTTGTGGGGTGAACAAACTATTTTTTGTTTTTTTTGGGGTTTAAATTTTTTGTTGATTTAACTGAACGTTTAATTGAAATTTTTCTGTATTTTGTGGTAAGTACATAACAATGGTGAAATTTCACCAAATTTTTCACCATTATAATGATAATACCCCATAATTTTTACTTAAAAGCCCGGGATACCAAAGGGGCCAAAAATATTAATTACAATACAGAAGGACTAAAAACCGACACATCTTGACTAGATATGGGCGAATTGATTCTAACGAAGTGGAATTCGCTTACAATTTCAGGAAAACTTCGGTCCTGCACGAAATAGAAGTTTTGGGTAATTTGCGGGAACAAAGCGTGTTTTTAATTGCTAAAATGGCCGCAAGCACATGGCGTGACACGGGGCAGAGAAGTCTGGTAGGAAGAAAGGAGGACCCTCAATGACATGAGCAGAGAAGAAGCCAATCAGAGACCGGCGGGATTCTGTGACGTCATTGCACTATATAAGTCTGGACGCCATGCTCGCTCCTCACACTGCTTTCGTTGTGCCACTGCTGCATATGCTGCTGCCGAGATCTAACATAAAAGAAATTTGTTTTTAACAGCTATTTTGGGGGGTGTCACTGCTTTTATCAGAGACTGCTCCTCTTCCGTTATAATTTTGATTCAGTTTGTGGGGCATTGTAATTCAAGTCCAGGGTGGGTCTAATTCTGCCCCATATACATTTTAATGCCATCTGGTGATTTCTGTAGCGCAATTTATATCCAAGGGTTATCTAAGCCTGTTTCTGCTTTTGTAGTCAGTAAAATACATGGCGTTTTTACATACCACATACCAGTTAATTTTTTTCTGGTGATTTCTGTAGCACAATTTATATTCAAGGGGTAATTAAGCCTGTTTGTGCTTTTATATTCAGTAAAATAAACTGTTTTTAAACAACAAAGATGAGTAAATTGTTCCTGGTGATTTCTGTAGCATAATTTATATCCAAGGGTTATTTAAGCCTGTTTCTGCTTTTGTAGTCAGTAAAATAAACAGCGTTTTTACACGCCACATACCGGTTAATTTTTGCCTGGTGATTTCTGTAGCGCAATTTATATCTAAGGCTACCCAAGCCTGTTAGTGGGTTCATTTGTAGTCAAAAAAAGGGTGTGTATTTTCATATACAGATATCTTCATTAAACAGAGTCTGTAAATTTTTTTAACAAACAGTATTCGCGAAGGTGACGGGCTCTTCACATGCGGGAGTGCATGGCAAAACATTCCTGGAGAGGCACAGGTGCATCCAGAAAGGGGACGTGCAGCGGGGCCACTCGGTGAGGCAAGAACTGCGGTGTCAGTAGCGGCCGTGTGTTGATCAGAACCCCAAGGGTTTTTGTTTGGTTGATAGGTCATCAACTTCACCCCAATGACATCTGCCCAACCCTACCCAAACAGTCGGTGGATTCATCAATACAACTTTTAAATGCAACAGAACCAAGATAATCAGGCGGCCCCGACACACATGTTACTCCATATACGTAAATGTTAATACAGATACCCCGCATATACCCAATTTCGGCGGTCCCAGCTCAAAATAGAAAAACCCCCAATGGTCACCCAAAGTGGTAAAAAATTTAAAAGGGGCACTCATGGGTTTTCTTCTTTATAAAGCTTTTATTGTAAACACTCGCATTTCATGGGAAACAAGCACACCACCTCAGCCACCCCCGTTTCGCGCACTGACACGCTTTTCAAGGCATGAGGGAAAGCTAACCCATGTTTCTTAAAGCCCCCGAAGTCCCTTCACCTGCTGGGACTATTCACCACTGGCACATACATTTAAAAACATTATAAAAAACACAGGGCAATCATTCCGTCATTAAACCTGAGGTCCCAAATGCCTCCCTTTTCAGTATCCACTTCGATTCTATTTGAAAAAGCTTGTATGTTTTTACATTAACCCCTGCTGATTTTTCCGTTCAATACCTGCAAAACGGATTACTGAGGAATCGCCCCCGTGTGCACTACGTATATGGTTAATGAGACGTGGAACTCCCTTCCTTGTCTTGACTGAATAAATATGTTCCTTTATCCTTTTGTATAGTGGTCTGATAGTCTTTCCAATGTAATAGCGATTACATGTACACCATATAGCATACACAACATAGTTGGATTTACATGTCATAAAATCCTTAACTGTGTGTCTTATGGGACCAAGAAAAATTGTTTTATCTTTCACTATTTGTGAGCATAGAGTACAATTGCCGCAACTATGGTTTCTAGTTGGAACACAACTTTGTAACCAATTATCCTTACTTGTTTCTACAAATTTACTTTTTACCAATTTATCTCGTAGATTTTTACACCTCCTAAATGATATTAAGGGGGGATGTATCACTTTATCTCCTAGATCACTGTCGGCTGACAATATATGCCAATGTTTTCTGATCGAGTTTTTCACCAATTCTGATAAATTACTATACTCAAAATTAAAAACAAATCTATCTAAATTATTTCTTTTTTTGCTCCTCTGAAAATCATTTCTTCCTATCCTGACGATTGCTTTGAGAACGCCTTAGATATACTCTCTTCATCATATCCCCTTTGTCGCAGTCTGTCCATCAATTCAACTGATTGCTCTAAAAAATCCCCGTATTCACTATTGTTACATCTCAATCTTAGAAATTGCCCATATGGAAGAAATTTTTTTACATATGTGGGATGAAAACTTTCCATATGCAACAGCGAATTGGTTGCCATTGGTTTTTTATATCCTTTTGTTTTTTTACCTTCATCTGTTATCTAATTTAAATTTCAAGATACACTAACTACCACCCCCGGAATTTTTGCTGTAATTGCCATGTTACTCATTGTTGTTGATAATTAAAAAAATTTTTTAAATTCGTTTCCTCCGACCATATTATAATACACGCGATAAATCTCGCCGTGTTAATTATTTGACATAGGGGGTTAAAAATTTTTTAAAAATTTATTGCTCTTCCCAATAGGAAAAAAAAAATTTAGCCAGAGTGGGCGTACTGGCGCCCCATAGCAGTCCCTGTACATTGAATGTACCATTGATTCCCAAAAACAAAAACGCATTTAATTTCCAAAACAAATTTTCAGTTCAATAGATATCAATAATTGACCATCCCCTAGGGATCTCCCCAAAAAAGATTTTATTGCTTGATACCCCCTATGCGCAATAGTGTGTACAGACGAAACTTATAGTTCCCCAGATGTCCCCGATCCCCGGGAAATTTTTTCAAATTGTTGCACAATGTTTTTTGTAAAAACAAAATTAAGGACATTTTTAATAGGGGGTCTTAACACCAACCAAGTACTGTGAAAGGGGTTCAGTAAGGAACCTATACTACCCATATGGGGCCCCCCGGGGGATTTGCGTCTTTAGGGCCCTTAGGAAAGAAGTACCAAATGGAGGGGAAAAACTTTTGTTGGAAAAATTTTTAAACAACTGTTGGGGATAAATTAATGTAACCTTTATCCAAAAATATCTTTAATTGACCTTTTTAAAATTTTGTGTTGGGTCCTTTTTTAGTTAAGATATGTATGCTATCATCTTCGCCCGTTCCCCCCTCTACTTTTAATATGTTTATTATAATCACAATATTTCCCCCCCCCTTGTCAGCGGGCTTTATTTTTTTTCCTTCCTTAATATTAATTTTCCAATACTCCCCTCTTCTACCCAGATTTTGCTCTGAATTTTTGGGTTATTTAAATCTTCTACAGCGTCATGAAAAAAGAAGGGGGAGCCCAGCCCTGTAAAGGGGGGGAAAAAAACAGATTTTAACCCCCTGAAGTTTTTCCTTCTTCTTTAAATTTAGGAGCCTCTTTCCCCCAGTAAAAACCAAAAGATCTTTTACTTTTCCGATCTTTTTTTAGACATTTAGGCCCCTTGCAAAACCTAACACTAAAAATTATCGTTTTCATAACATTTCTCCACCAAACTTCTTTTTATTTTTTTAAATTTTTTGCAAATTTTAAATTTTTTCAAGATTTACAAGATCTATTTGAAATTTTGGGATAGTTAAAAAAATGTGTGATAAAAAAATTTAACCCCTTTCTAGGGTGTTTTATCTATCTGTTAAATTCCAAATCAAAATATTGATTACATTGTTACCTCCTCCTTATTGTTGCTGTAATTTACAGAGTTTGTAATTTATCAGAATTTGGTGAAAAACTCGTCAGAAACAATGGCATATATTGTCAGCCGACAGTGATCTAGGAGATAAAGTGATACATCCCCCCTTAATATCATTTGGGACGTGTAAAAATCTACGAGATAAATTGGTAAAAAGTAAATTTGTAGAAACAACGAAGGATAATTGTTACAAAGTTGTGTTCCAACTGGAAACCCATAGTTGCGGCAATTGGTACTCTATGCTCACAAATAGTGAAAGATAAAACAATTTTTCTTGGTCCCATAAGACACACAGTTAAGGATTTTTGACATGTAAATCCAAATAGTTGTGTATGCTATATGGTGTACATGTAATCGCTATTACATTGGAAAGACTATCAGAACCCCTATACAAAAGGAATAAAGGAACATATTTATTGAATCAAGACAGGGAAGGGGTTCCACGTCTCATTAACCATAACGTTTTGTGCACACGGGGGGGATTCCTCAGTAATCCATTTTGCAGGCATTGAACGTGTAACATCAGCAGGGGTATGTAGATAAACTTTCAAAGCTTTCAAATAGAATCGAAGTGGATACTGAAAACGGAGGGGACTTGGACCTCTAGGTTTAAATGACAGGAATGATCTGTCTGTGTTTTTTTAAGGGTTTTAAATGTATGTGTACAGTGGTGAATCAGTACCAGCAGGTGAAGGATACTCGGGAGCTTTAAGAGCATGGATTTAGCTTCCTCCCCTCATGCCTTGAGAAAGCGTAGTCGTGGGGCGAAACGGCCGTAGGCTGAGGTGGAAGTGCTTGTTTCCCATGATATGCGAGTGTTTACCCAATAAAAGCTTTATAAGAAGAAGGACCCGGGGAGTGCCGCTTATATTTCTTACACACTTGGATGACCATTGGGACTTTTTCTATTTTGAGCTGAGCACCACCGAAATTGGATATATTGCGGGGGTATCTGTATTAGACATTGACGTTTATGGGTGAATCATGTGTGTCGGTGCCCCCTGATTATCTTGAGTTCTGTTGCATTCAAAGTCGATCCCCTGAAGCTTGAGCACGCACTACTGACCATATTAAAATGGAACAATAATACCGATAGAAGATACAGTTACAAGGACCCGGCAATACTGTGAACACAGGAAGGGAAGTTATAAGCACCTTTTTCGCACAATGTAATATCCAAGATGAAATTAAAGTAATAAGCACTCGCAACTTAGAGCTCAGAATATTAACCTTGCTGAAAAGGAAGTTCGTTTGTTTTGGACAAACAAAACGCTGGAATCATATTGTTAGAGTGAACGATCTCCAAGAGGTCTTCGTGTATTTAAAAGATAATTTCAAAAATATCAAGACGATGTGGAATTTGTTGCTCAGTGGAAACAAGCACATATCGAACATTCCCCCCCAAAATTAACTCACCTGGTCTTGACAAGGTTTATAAAAGAATATGAGCAGGTGTGTTTAAAATTTGGAAACCGCTAAAAGTGAATTAAAAACACGCCTAAACTGAGTACAAATGGCGGATATTTTTGAAGAAAATGGACAGTCGCTTGGTGCCTATCCAAAATGAGATCAAAGAAAAGAAAAAAGATAAGTTTATTCGGGACAAACTAGTTTTCGAGCAAGAAAAGAGTGTTTTATTGGAAACAACAACAACAACGGAATACAGGCGTTAAGAGAATGAGCCAGAAGAAAACATGGGAAGAGATCATGTCCATCGCTGGGAGAAGAATGCCGGATTATTGGACAACTGACTAGGGTCAGAATTCCAGCATATGGAAAGGAATGGAATACAACTACGGACTATATTTCACAAAAAATTTCAACTTAAACATCAAAAATACCTTTAGGCGGCGAATCCGCCGGGGGGGGGGGGTCAAAAGAAGAACAAGTTACCCTTACAGAAGGGGCGGTCCCAAGAGGAAGAGGTCTTTGGAGATGGTAGGGGTACCCTGCTCCTCTTAATTCCACGGGCAGCAATAAGGAGGAGGTAATCAATGTAATCAATATTTCTGTTTTGGGAAAATTTAAAACAAAGGTAGATAGAACATCCTGCTAAGGGGTTAAATGTTTGTATCACCATTTTTTTAAACTATACACAATTTCAAATAGTCTTAGTAAATCTTTGAGAAAAATTAATTTGCTAAAATTTTCAAAAATAAAAAGACAGATTTGGTGGAGAGATGTGTAGGAGATGAACCGACTAATGTTAGTAGGTTAGGTTTTGCAATGGGCACTAATATGTCTAAACAAGATCGTGACATAGTAAAAGATCTTTTGGATTTACTGGAGGAAGGGGTCACTGAGATAGTAGAAGAAGGAGAAAACTTCAGAGGGGGTGTAAAATCTGATTTTTTTTCCCCCCCTTGTCACCGGGCTCGGCTCTCTCTCTCTTTCATGACGCTGTATTGGAGATATGAAGCGTTAATATATCCAAATTCAGAGCAAAATCTGAGGGTAGAAAAGAGGGAGTCATTGGAGAAATTAAGATCTAATGAGGAAATTATAATAAAGCCCGCTGACAAGGGGGAAATATTGTGATTATGAATAAACAATTTTATTTAGAGGAGGCCAACAGGCAGCTGATGATAGCACTACATATCGTAAGCTGACAAAGGAATCCAACAGAGAATTTCAAAGGTCAATTTTAAAAATACTTTTGGATAAAGGAGTTAGATGTAGTTTATCTTCCAACAGTTGTTTAAAAGATTGTTTCCAACAAAAGTTTCCCGTCCATATTGGTACTTCTAACCTAAGGTCCATAAAGATCTGCAACATCCCCCGGGTCGCCCCATAGTAGGTAGTATAGGTTCCATTACTGAACCCATTTCACAGTACTTGGATTGGGTGTTAAGACCTCTACTTAAAAATGTGCCTACATTTTTGTTAGATACAAAAACATTGTTGCAACAATTAGAAAATATCCAGGTGGATGCTGGGTTTCAGTCTGGCAACTATAGATGTTGTCAGTCTGTACACACGTATTGCGCATGAGGAGCAATAAAATCTTTTTTGGGGAGATCCAATAGGGATGGTCAACATATTGACTATCTATGTGAACTGTTAAAGTTTGTTTTGGAACATAATGCATTTATGTTTGGTAACCAATGGTACATTCAATGTACTAGCACTGCTATGGGGACGCCAGTAGTGCCGACTCTGGCTAATATTTTTTTGGCATATTGGGAAGAGCAATACATCTATAATATCAAAAACCCATATGTCAAATATATTCAACACTGGTCGAGATTTATCGACGTTGTGTTGATTATATGGTCGGGTAGTGAAACTGAATTCAAAGATTTTGTTAAATATATCAACAACAATGAGATAAACATGGCATTTACAGCAAATTTTGGAGGTGGTAGTGTAGTGTATCTTGATGTTGAAATTAAGATAACAGATGAAGGCATAAAAACAAAAGGATATAGAAAACCAATGGCAACCAATTCGCTGTTGCATATTGAAAGTTTTCATCCCACATATGTAAAAAAATCTCTTCCATATTGGCAATTTCTATGATTGAGACGTAACAATAGTGAATACGGGGACTTTTTAGAGCATTCAGTTGAATTGATGGACGACTTCGACAAAGGGCATATGATAGAGAGAGTATAAACTAAGGCGTTCTCAAAAGCAATTCGTCAGGATAGGAAGAAATTGATTTTTCAGAGGAAACAAAAAAAGAAATAATTTAGATAGATTTGTTTTTAATTTGAGTATAGTAAATTTATCAGAATTGGTGAAAAAATCGATCAGAAAAAAATTGGGATATATTTTCAGCCGACAGTGATCTAGGAGATAAAGTGATACATCCCCCCTTAATATCATTTAGGAGGTGTAAAAATCTATGAGATAAATTGGTAAAAAGTAAAAATTTTTAGAAACAAGGAAGGATAATTGGTTACAAAGTTGTGTTCCAACTGGGAAACCATAGTTGCGGCAATTGTACTCATGCTCACAAATAGTGAAAGATAAAACAATTTTTCTTGGTCCCATAAGACACACAGTTAAGGATTTTATGACATGTAAATCCAACTATGTTGTGTATGCTTATGGTTGTAATGTAATCGCTATTACATTGAAAGACTATCAGAAACCACTATACAAAAGGATTAAAGGAACATATTTATTCAGTCAAGACAGGGAAGGGAGTTCCACGTCTCATTAACCATATACGTAGTGCACACGGGGGCGATTCCTCAGTAATCCGTTTTGCAGGCATTGAACGTGTAACATCAGCAATGGTTAATGTAGATAAACATACAAAGCTTTTACAAATAGAATCGAAGTGGATACTGAAAACGGAGGCACTTGGGACCTCTAGGTTTAAATGACAGGAATGATCTGTCTGTGTTTTTATAATGTTTTTAAATGTATGTGCACAGTGGTGAATCAGTACCAGCAGGTGAAGGGTACTTCGGGAGCTTTAAGATGCATGGATTAGCTTCCTCCCGTCATGCCTTGAGAAAGCGCTAGTCAGTGCACGAAACGGCCATAGGCTGAGGTGGATGTGCTTGTTTCCCATGATATGCGAGTGTTTACAATAAGAGCTTTATAAAGAAGAGGACCGGTGAGTGCCGCTTATATTTCTTACCACTTGGAGATACAACTCTTATTTGGCATTGCCCGGGAACAGGTCAGTGGCCCTCACCTGTCCTCAACCTGCCTCTGTCCCGTTAGGGTCCCTCAGCCAGAAAACTAGTATGTGGTCTGGGCTCAGCGCCACTATACAGCGAGGATGAACAATATGAGGACAGTCAGCAGCTACTTGGCAACGAAGAGGTGGGGCAGACATCCCCTGCTTCTTGCACTATTGATGTGGAGAGTGGCATGGGAGGTTTTTTGGCGAGCGGTCAGCCTCTGCATACCAAGACCGTTGAGGAGGACAGCAGTGACGATCAAACACTCATGAAGTATAAACGTGGTGGTTTGAATCCAGTTTCTGCTTTACACCAATTTGTTCAAATGCAGCATATGGAACTTGAACTGAAGGAGACCATAACTACAGGGAATGTTTTAGGTGCTTATTTTGCATTCTGTGCCATTGTTGATGGGATTCAGTACATAACTGGAATGGGACAGAACAAAAAAGAAGCAAAAGCAAATGCTGCAAAACTGTCTTTGGATTAACTTCTTCTGTATGAAGAATGTGAATCGTATGTCCAACTTACAGAAAGTAAAAACACAAGTCCTTCTGAAGGCCCTCCCCTGTTACCGGTGGAACAAATTACATCCACACAGATTTCAAGTGGTTTAAGAAAGCAAGTTGATAAACGTTCATTTGATCATGAACAGATAATACAGGTGATAAATGAAAAGTTTGCTGAACTTGAATCTAGGTGTTAAGATTTTGAAAGCTGTGGAAATTCTTTAGCTGCATTTGTAATGGAAAAGGCTCCTCACACAACTGCCTCCAAGACTATAAAATAAATAAATAATAATAATAATAATAATAATAATAATTAGTGTTGAGCGATTATTATCGACAAAGTTGAAATCGGCACGGTATTTACGTTGATCGGATTTTTTAGATCACGCGAAAATTTAGGTTAAAAATCGGCAAAATCTATTAATATCGCCCCCTTTTTTCGGGTTCCTGTCATTTGGTGGCCAGCAATCGTTTTCAAAATAGAGCAGGGTGAGCGTGTGTGCCCTATGATGGGATTTGTATGGGCGATTGGCTGGAAAAACACATGCCTCGTTTTAATGAACAGCCCCTTTCCCGTTCAGTCAGTGGTGTCAGTATCTAAAAAGGGGTAGGACGTGCGCTCTGCCTTGTGAAACGTGCGGAAAATTTTTTTTTTGTTTACAGGGAAGCTTACTTTTAGTGTGACCTTAGAACTTGTTGTCAGAGTTTGAGATTTTAGGTAGTTAGGAGAGAATTTTTTAAAGGAGCATTACCCCTGTAAAGCTGGGGTGGAAACGGGGGGGGGGGGCGGGGCGAACCAGACAACTCTTTAACCCTTACCGCCCGGAAGCCCCCTTTTTAAAAACTGTCATGTGTCCTTTATTGAAAAACTTTTTGACACTTTAAACCCATCCATGTGATTAGAGATTGTTTTTTCGTGACTATTATGCTTTAAGATGGTAAAAAATTTTGGTCCAAAATAAAACTTCTTTATTTTTGAAAAATTTCAAAATTCGTGAAATTTTTTGGAAAAAATTTGCCCTTTTCAAATTAAAAATTTTCCATCTAAGAAGTGTAATATCACAAAATAGTTATAAATGCATCTACATATGTTTCTGTATGTGGCAAATTTTTTTTTTTTTTCTTACTTTTTTTAGGATGGTAGGGCTTACCAATATGATAGCCATTTACAATATATTTTCAAGAAACTTACAAAAACAGATTTTTTAGGGTCCACTCAGTTCACTAAGGTAGGAATTTGAGGGGGCCCGTCTATGTTAAAAAACCCCCTATATCACCCATGCTAAGGAAATAAATCCCTTTCAAGGTATTTCAAAAAGCACTTAGAACGTCGCTTATCATTTTAGGGTGTTTATACAGGAATTTAAAGAAAAGTGGTGGTTACAAATTTCAAAATTCAATTTTTTTTGCCCAATTTTCAATATTTTAATTTATTATTTAATGGAATTTAGTATATGTACAGAAAAACAACCTCAATGTAGTTTCCCTGTACATTGCATGTTTCTCAAGAAATATATCATATGTGGCCCTCGTAGTTATTGATAAAACAAGGGCCTCGAATTGAAGAGAGCACCCTATGGATTTAGGAGCATCATTTTTATTATGATTTTAAGGCAACATATCAGGTTTTTGACATCTAAGGGTGCTAAAACAAAAAAAAAAAATCTGGAAACAGACCTTTATGGAAAAACTAAACCATCAAAGAATTCAGTCAAGGTGGTGTCGTAGTGAGTTTATTGACCCGCACAGTTTTCCAGAAACTTTTGATGATGGACATATAAAATGAAAAAATTTTAATTTTCTCAAATAAATTACTTTTAGCCCACATTTTTATGATCACAGGAACGTAGGAAAAATAAAAACAACCCAAAACCATTGCACAATGTCTTCTGAGTGTTACATAAACCCATATGTGGTCATAAAGAAATTTGGACACACATAGTGGGGTCTCGAAGTGTAAGGATCGCTATTTGGTTTGGGTGTGCCAACTATAAGCTGATTTTGCTGGGGACGTCATGTTGCATTAGTAAAGTCCCCCAATTCCAGAAGACAAAGGAAATCCCCCAAAAGTGCCCATTTTTGGTATACCTTCACCCTCAATGATTTCATCTAGGGAGTATAGTGTGCTTGTGACCCCCACGGTTTTTCACAGAAATTTCTCGAATCGGTTGTGAAATGACAATTAATTTTTCCAGAAATTTTGACACTATTAATCTAAAATTTTCATTTTCACAAAAAAAAGAGGAGAAAAAGCACCTCCAAAACTCCGTGTTGCTCCCAATTTCTTCGAGTTATACGGCCCTACCCATATGTGGTCATAAAAACATATTCGGGGCACATGGCGAGCTCTTAGAAGGGATGGAGCGCTTATTTGGCCTTTTTTAATTTGGAGTTGGCCAAATAAGCTGGATTGGTGGAGGTCCCTCATGTTGCATTTGTCGACCCCCCAACGTTCCAGAACGGGAGGGGAAATACCAAATTGACCCATTTTGGAAATCTACACCCGTAATGAATTCATTGGGGTATAGAGTGCCTTTTGACCACAGGTTTTTTCACAGGAAATTTCTGAATTTCCGGTTGTGAAAATGAAAAATTAAAAATTTTTCCAGAAAATTGCACTATTATTATCTACAAAATTTTTATTTTCACAAAAAAAAGGAGAGAAACGACCAAAAACCTGTTGCACAATTTTCTTCCGGTAAGGCAATCCCCCCTATGTGGTATTAGAACAATATCGGACGGCACGTGGAGAGTATTAGAAGAGGATAGGTGAGCCGCCTATTTGGCCTGGGGCGTGCAAATAAGCTGATTGGTCTGGAGGCCATCATGTTGCATTTGTAGACCCCCAAGTTCCAAGAATCGGGAAAAAAAAAATACCTCCAAATTGACCCATTTTGGATACTACACCCCTCAATGAATTCATTAGGGGTATATTATCGGTGCGTTTTGACCGCCACAGGTTCTTTCATAGAACTCTCTGGCATCCGGTTGTGAAAAAGCAACAAACTTAAAATTTTTCCAGAAAATTGCACTAGTTATCTATAATTTTCATTTTTCACAAAAAAAGGAGGAGAAAAAGCACCCAAAACCTGTGTTGCAATTTCTTACGAGTACTGGCAATACCACCCATATGTGGTCATTAAAACTATACGGGGAACGTATCGAGTCTTCGAAGGAAATGGAGGCTATTTGGCCTTGGGAGTGCTCGACCATTAGAAGAGCTGGATTGGCTGAGGCCTTCAAGTTGCATTTTGTAGTCCCCCCCAAGTTCGCAAGTTATACGGGTGATAAGAATAGAGAAAAATACCCACAAATTGACCCATTTTGGAAAAACTACACCTATATGAATTTAATTAGGGGTATTAGCGGTGCCTTTTGACTCTCCCCACACAGGTTGTTTCTAACGAAACTTTTGGAACTCGTGTTGTGAAAATGAAATCATTACAACTTTTTCCAGAAAATTGCATATTAATCGCTAAAAATTTTCATGTTCACAATAAAAAGGAGTAGGAGAAAAAGCACACCCCACAAACTGTTGTACCAATTTTCTTCTGAGTAAGGCTCAATACCCATATGTGGTCATAAAAACATATACGGGGACGTGGCGAGATATTAGAAGGAAGGATGGCATTTGTCCTTGGGAGTGCACCAAAAAAAACAATAAGCTGGATTGGCTGGAGGCCTCATGTTGCATTTGTAAGACCCCCAAGTTCCCAGAACGGGAAACAAATACCAAAATTGACCCCATTTTGGAAACTACAACCTCAATGAATTCATCTAGGGGTTATATTTAGCGTGTCTTTTGTTCCCACGTTTTTCACAGAACTTTCTGGAATCCGGTTGCTGTGATAAATGAAACAATTACATTTATTTCAAGAAATTGACTATTAATCTAAAATTTTTCATTTTTCACAAAAAAGGAGGAGAAAAGAGCAACCCTCCAAAACCTGTTGCTCTGAATTTCTTCGAAGTAGAAGGCATACCACCCCATTATGTGTGTCATAAACACATATACGGGGCACGTGGGAGTCTTTCAGAAGGGATGAGGGGCGCTATTTGGCTGGGACGTGGCAAACTAAGCTTGGATGGTGGAGGCCTCCATGTTGCATTTGTCGACCCCCAAGTTCTGAACGGGAAAAAGAACTACACAAAATTGACCCCTTTTGGAAACTACAACCCCTCAATGCTATTCATCTAGGGTAATAGTTAGGTATAGCGTGCCCTTTTGACCCGACAGGTTTTTCACGAATTTCTGGAATTCGGTTGTGGGAAAATGAAAAATACAATTTTTTCCATGAAAATCACTATTAATCTAAACTTTTTCATTTTTTCCTTCACAAAAAAAGGAGGTGACAAAGCACCCAAAACTCTGTGTGCAATTGCTTCTGGTAAGGCAATAAATTATGTGGTCATAAAACATATACGGGGCCCGTGGCGCGTCTGTAGAGGGACAGGAGCGCTATTTGGCTTGGAGTGAAAATAAGGGCTTGGACTGGAGGCCATCATGTTGCATCTTGTAGACCCCAGAAGTTCCAGACACGGGAAAAAAAATACCAAAAAATTGACCCCATTTTGGAAACTACACCCCTTCAGATGTAATTCATTAGGGGTATCAGCGTGCTTTTGACGCCCAAGGTTTTTCACAGAACTTTCTGGCATGGTTGTGAAAATGAAAATTTACAATTATTTCCAGAAAATAGTGCCACTATAAATCTAACTATTGTTCATTTTCCACAAAAAAAGGCGGAGAAAAAAAGAAAGCCCCAACCTGTTGCCCCATTGCTTTGAGTAAGGCAATATCCCAGTATGTGGTTTCATAAAAATACATATACGGGCAAGTGGCGAGTTTAGAAGGGAAGGCGCGCTATTTGGCTTGGGGAGGCAAAAAATAAGCTGGCTTGGCTGGAGGGCCTCATGTTGCATTTGCAGACCCCCAATTCCGCTGAACGGAACAAAAACTACCAAATTGAACCCCATTTGGAAAAACTACACCCCTCAATAAATTCATCTTGAGGTGTTTAGTGTGCATTTAGGACCTAGAGATGGATTTTTTTTT
This sequence comes from Phyllomedusa bahiana, assembly GCA_025379985.1. Classification (NCBI taxonomy): domain Eukaryota; kingdom Metazoa; phylum Chordata; class Amphibia; order Anura; family Hylidae; genus Phyllomedusa; species Phyllomedusa bahiana. Next base: position 21,613 of record JAODAL010035259.1, on the reverse strand, counting down.
ATCGATCATGCATTTAGAGGGGTATAAGGTTGAAAACTACCATTATCTGGTATTTAGTTCATTATCTTTTAACTAATCCCTTCAGGACGCCTGTGCCAAATTGAACAATTAGATACCCATTTTTCTGGCTGTCTCGCGTTTAGGGGGACACACATGTACCCTAGAATTTGGTGCCCTGAAAACAGCCATGGAGAGACCTCGCAATTATGCGCATGGACCGGCTATTATTTTGACATAACAGCATGTCTGAAACGGTACATGCTGTGATGTGAACAAAAATATAAAACACCCAAAAGTGACCCACTTTGAACGTACACCCCTAAGGAAACATTTTAAGAGGTTGTAATTCAAATATTTAGAACAGCGGGGTTTCATAAATTTAATTCAACAGCCATTACTTGTGCCATAGAAAAGGCAACAAAAAATGTAAAACTGACGTTTATACGTATTTGCCATCTAAACTGCACACGAACAGCGGCAGTGGCGCAAAAATTGAAAAAATCAGATTCCCCAATTTTTTCTGCCCTGTCTCCCCGTTTAGGGACACTCCACATGGTCACCCTAGTAGAATTGGCTGCCCCCCTGACACGCCATGGAGAGAACATAGCAATTATGCGCATGGACACGCCTAGTTTGCTGAAAACCCAGGCAAGTCTGTCAATTGTAATCATGCTCTGTGATGTGAACAAAATTATAAAACACACAAAAAAGTGACACCCACATATTTAGAATGTACACCCCTCAAGGAACCTTTTTTCGAGGGGTGTAAGTTCAATTTTTGAACAAGGACGGGTGGTTTCAGATAAATTTAATTCAACAGACATTACTGTGCAATAGAAAGGCAACACAATGCAAAAAACTGGACATTTATTGCGCCTATCGCCATCTTACTGCACGAATTACAGCGGCACGCCTTGCGCAATATTGCAAAAATTAGATACCCTAAATTTCTGCCATGTTCCCCCGTTTAGGGGAACCCACTGTCACCTAGGAATTTGGCTGCCCTGAAAAACACGCATGGAGAGAACATAGCACTTTATGGGCATGACAGGCCTAGTTTCTGAAATACACAGCGCATATCGCCTGACAATTGTACATGCGTTGTGATGTGAAAAAATTTATTAACACCGCCCTACAACAAGTGACCCCACTTTTAGAACGTTAAATCCCCTAAGGAAACCTTTTTGGGTGTAATTCAAATTTTGAAAGAGGCTGTTTCATAATTTTAAATTTACAGACATTACTGTGCCATTAGAAAGGCCAAAAATTAAACTGACATTTATGAGTAATTCGCCATCTTACTGCACAATACAGTCGGCACTCCTTGCGCAAAATTGTAAAATTAGATACCCAATTTTTCTGCCATGTCTCCCGTTCTTAGGGGGACCCCCCACAATGTTACCTAGACTTGGCTGCACCTGAACACGCCATGGAGAGAAACATAGCACATTATGCGATGACAGGCCTAGTTTGCTGGAGATACACAGCATTCTCCTGACAATGGTACATTGTCTATGTGATGTGAACAAAAATTATAAAACACCCAAATGTGACCCCACTTTAGAAACGTACACCCCTAAGGAACATTTTAAGGGGTTGTATTAAGAATTTTGAAACACAGACGGGGTGTTTCATAAATTTTAATTCGCAGCCCTTACTGTGGCATTAGACATAGGCAAAAAATGCAAACTGACATTTTATGGTAATTTCTGTGCCATCTTACTGGCCAATACTAGCGGCAGCTTGCGCAAATTGAAAATTAGATACCCAATATTTTTCTGCCATGTTCTTCCCCGTTCTAGGGGAACCCCACCTTTGTACTAGAATTTGGCTGCCCTGAAACACGCCATTGAGAGAACATAGCCAATTTATGCGCATGAAGGCCTGTTGCATGAAAAATACACGCATATCTGACAATTGTACATGCTGTGTGTGAACACAACTGTTTTAAGAAACATCAAAGAAGTGACCCCACTTTAGAACGTACCCCCCCTAAGAACATTTAAGGGGTTTGTAATTCAAAATTTTGAATCAGAGGGTGTTTCATTAAATTTAATTCACAGAATTACTGTGATTACGCTCAAGTCACCACCAAAATGCTCACAACTGAATTTATGCGTAATTGCTATTTTAACTGCACAATAAATAGCGGCAGCTTGCGCAAAATTGAACAATTAGCTACCCAATTATTTCTGCCATGTTCCCCGTTCTAGGGACACCTCATGTACCCTAGAATTTGGCGTCCCCCTGAAACACGCCATGAGAGAAACATAGCAATAATGCGGGAAAGACAGGCCTAGTTTGCTGAAATACACAGCATTCCTGACTATTCTGTAATGCTGTCGAGTGAAACAAAATATTATAAAACCACCCCAAACGTGACCACATTTAGAACGTACACCCCCACTAGGAACATTTTAAGGGGTGTAATTCAAATTTTGAACAGTGAGGTGTTTCATAAATTTACTTACAGGAACCATATTACTGTGCATTAGAAAGGAAAAATGCAAACTGACCTTTATGCGTAAATTCGGCCATCTTAACTGCCAATAAACAGCGGCACGCCTTGCGCAAAATTGAAAAATTAGATACCCAATTTTTCTGCCATGTCTCCGATTAGGGAACCCGACAGTTACTAGACTTTTGGCTGCCCCCTGACAAGCCTGGAGAGCTCCCTAGCAATTATGCGCATGTACAGGCCTAGTTTGTGGAAATACCAGCTATCTGACAACTGTACATGCTGTTGCTGTGAACAAAAAAATTATAAAAACACCCAAAAGTGACCCCATTTTAGAAGTACCCCCCCTTAAAGGAAACATTTTAAGGGGTGTTTGTAATCAATTTTTGAACAGACGGTGGTGTTTCATAAATTTCATTCACAGACAATACTGTGCATTAGAAAGGCAAAATGCAAACTGACATTTTATGCGTAATTCGCCATCTTACGGACATAATAGCGGCAGCCTGCGCAAAATTGAAAAATTAGATACCCAATTTTTCTGCCTATGACTCCGTTCTAGGGGAACCCCACTGTCACCTAGAATTTGGCTGCCCTCCTGAAACACGCCATGGAGAAGAACACCCCTAGCAATTATGCAATGACAGCCTAGTTGGCCTGAAATACACAGCATTTCAGACAATTGTACATGAGAGATGATCTCAAATATTTAAAAAACCCAAAGAGCCCCACTTAAGACGTCACCCCCCTAAGAACCTTTTTTATGGGGTGTAATTCAAATTTTGAAACAGAGGGTGTTTCATAATAATTTAATTACAGACCATTTCCGTGCATTTGAAAGGCAAAATAATGCAAACTGACATTTATGGGTTAATTTCCGCATCTTACTGCACCATAATAGCGGCACGCCGCTGGCGCAAAATTGAAAAATTATGCTAACCAATTTTTTCATGCTCATTGTCTCCGTTCTTAGGGACACCCCACATGTCACCTAGAATTTGGCTGCCCTGAACACGCCATGGAGAGAACATAGCCAATTCTGCGCCATGACCGGCCTAGTTTGTGAACTACAAGCATATCCTGGTACATTGTATATTGCTTTGTATGTGACAACATATTATAAAACCACCAAAAGTGACCCATTTAGAACGTACACCCCCTAAGGGAACATTGTAAGGGGTAGTCGTAATTCAAATTTTGCAACAGCGGGTGTTTTCATAAATTTAAATTCACAGACATTACTGTGATTAGAAGGCCGACAAAATGCAAAACTTGACAATTATGCGGTAATTCGCATCGTACTGCACAATAACAGCGGCACGCTTGCGCAAAATGGAACAAATTAGATACCCAATTTTTATGCCATGTCTCCCGTTCTAGGACACCCCACATGTCACCCTCGAATTTGGCTGCCCTTGAAAACACGCCATGGAGGCGACCTAGCAAATTTGCGCACGACAGGCCTAGTTTGCTCTGAATAACACAGATATCTGGACAATTGTCCATGCCTGTGATGTGAACTCAAACTAATAAAACACCCAACATGTGTCCCACCTCTTAGAAGTACACCCCTATAAGGAAACATTTTTAAGGGGTATAATATTCCAAATTTTGAAAGGGGGGTTATCATAAATTTATTCACCGGACATTTATGTGCATTAGACGAAAGGCCAAAAAAAAATATGTCAAGAACTGAAGTTATGCGTAATTCGCACTCCATACTTAACTGCACGCAAATAACAGCGGCACGCCTTTCGACAAAATTGAAAAAAAATTAGATACCATTTTCGGGCATGTTCCCGTTCTAAGGGACACCCCACATTGTCAACCCCTAGAATTTGGCTGCCCTAGAAATACGCCATGGAGAGACACATAGCAATTATGCGCACGAAGGCTAGTTCGCTGAAATACCCAGCATGTACCTGACATTTGTACATGCTGTGATGTTGAACAAATATTATACAACACCAAGATAAGTGACCCCATTTTAGAACGTTACACCCTCAGGAACGTTTTATGTGGTTGTTATGGTAAATTTTGAAACGGGGAGGTGTTTCCTAAACACTATTTCACACTCTATTGTGCGTTACAAAGGCTAAAATGCACACTGAATTTTTTACCGGACGTGCCATGTTACCGCCCTCAATATAATTCTATGAAAGATTTGCAGTGCTTCCGGGAACGGGTGCTGCAGACACAAAAAAGGATAAAAGACAGCTTAACTAGAAAATCATGGGGACGAGTGTACAGTTGAAGCATTTCTGTTATGCATGAGGCGGGTTTATCAGGGCAGGTTTCACTACAGTACGTGGTGGTCTTTTTAATTCCCCTTTTATAGGCCAAACTTTGCAAGTTTTTGCGTCTACCCTTTTTGCACTAGGGAGGGGCTTTTCATTGGGGAAATTGCTGACAGGGTACCATACGGGGACGTTCGAACCAAGAAGTGTGGGGCCCTCACCTGGTTTACCAAAAACAAGCGCCTTTATTACCTTCATCTTGGAAGTTTAATAAACGTCGCCCTGCTTAGGCATGTTACAACGGAAAGAGAACAAAAAGCGTATGTACATCGCTTATTTGACAATGTGCACGGCCCACCTTTTTGTACACACTTTGGTCTTTCGTGCGGCACTGTACGCGCTTCTAGGCACTGGGTCCGGACAGGTTACCCCTCATGTACCCGATTGTAATCCAGAAATACAGTCGGGTTTGTGGGCGCACTTGTACCATGGTACCTTCGTTACAGGGGAGGGGTAGTTGCTGGGGCCGTGGGACTATTGTTGTACAATCAAGGATCGTCCTCTTTATACTCTGTATTTGGACCAGAGAAGGGTCACCGAGGATTGGGACCTGCTCCTATCCCCTTGGGAGAATTTGGCAACAATAAGGGTTCTGGGGAGTCACCTCTCTGGTTCTTGCAGCACTGTGGCCGCTGGGCTGCTGTACGTTGCAGCTGAGTCCTTAAAAGGGAAATTTGTATACAAGTTATTTTCCCAAACGAAGGTGAGTGGTAACCTTTAACCAGCAGTGGGTGCACTATATCCAGCACTGAGTTTTTCCACTAATTTTCAGGAAGGGGGGCTTCAGGGGGCAGACAATTCTGGCTGTCCTTCCCTTCGTAAACTGCGGAAAAACTGTGGGTGTACCCGGAGGTACTACTCGACTGCTTGTTACATTTTTATCCCATTACCACGCTCTTTTGTTGGAGCTAGTATTGGCGAAATTGAGCCTGCCTTGAAGTGTAGGAGGGAAATCCTTACACAAATATCATTTTTAGGGGTATAGACGTGAAAATTGGCATGAAATGGTGGTGATGAACAGGTACCGAACTTTGTATAAGGGTCATAAGTGGGGTCGTAACGGGGTGGGCACAGTGAGTTATCCCGGTGTAGTTGCAAAAAGAATCTTTGAATTTGCTCAATCGCGGGGACGGGAACATGGCATTGGGTTAAAAGGGAGTACTTGTACAAGGTAATCAGTACTCCAATACTTGCCGAGGGTCCTCGGGCTTTTTCCACTATGCCCATGTGCAGGAATACGGCCCAAAATGCCCACTTCTATGCAGTGTTCACGGGGGTCACACGCAGATTGAGGAGTGGGTTCGGGCCATGAAAACTGTGGGCATCATAGAGGTTAGTCTGTTGCACATGACATCAACCAGGTTTCAGAGCAAACGACTATTTTAAAAAACTCTCAATTAGAGAGGCTGTTGTGTCGATTACGGACTCCAGCGGGTGGCCCCAAAGTCAGGGATTTGTGGTGGTAATTATTGGGGCCGGGAAAAGTCCATATGGGTGTCACTTAGCCTTTGGTGGGTCACCTCTATGACCTCGGGGAGCGTTACGGGAGGGACCTCCTCATCGCGAGGAGGACTCGGATGATTCGGACTGGACGGAACAGTAAAGACTCCTCATCCTCGAACCCCTGACTGATGTATCCTCGGCCAGGAAAGCGCTACGCCGTCCTCGCTGAGTAGCGGTTCTGGGAAGGACTGGGACATTTTTTTTATATTTGGGATATTTTATGGGGGGGGGAAAACTAGTAGGGCTTCAACTCGTGTTTGTGTAAAAAATTATGACGGGGCGTGTATGTGTGATTTCACAGTGTTTGTGTAAAAAATTATTGACGGTGGAGGTGTTTGTTATGTTGTGTTTTCAATTGTGGTGGGGGGATTACTTTATTTTTTTATAAAAAATTAAAAGTGTGAAAAAAAATTAAAAGTAGTAAGAAAAAAAAATAAAATTAAAAGTTTACTGAAAAAAAATAAAAGTCAGTAAGAGAAAAAAAATATATAACCCTAAATCGAAAAAAAAATTTATAGACGTTGCTATTGCAAATATAATCTAATATATAAATGGATCGTAACTAAACCCTAATGCTAGAGTCGCAACCTTCTCTGCTGATCTAGTAGCAATGCTCCTAACACTATTCTATTACTAGGAATACTAAAAAATTTATTTATAATAATAATTATAGAAAACATAATTTATAAGTTCAGGGCCGGACGTTCACTGATCAACGCTCAGAGGTAGCAGGACTAATCATGCTGTCACACCTGAACGTGCTGTTGAATTGTGATGTCCGTCACAAATCAGCGTTAAGCAGAACCAAAATAAAGACAAAAATTCTCCACTAGACCTCAAAAAATTAACCACGATACTGGTTCAGTGAGGGCGTCACTGACCAGTGTTGAGAGGGCAGCGGTGGTAGGTGCAATAAAAAAAAAAACTCAAACTAAGGAAACCCTAAACTACAAAAAAAAAAAACAAAACGTCTTGTACGAACGTGTCTATAAAAACAATTCCACTAAACGTCTCGGTCTATTGTATATAAACTTATTATTATATTTATATATATCATTATATATATCATATATTTTATATTAATCTATATTACACACACACACCTTTTAAACTATAAAGCTAAAATGTTTTTTCACTAAGTACGCGGACGCAACTAACCTAACCTAACTAACGTTTCGCTATACCTACACGCCCTCTGCCTAGCTAGTAAGCTCCGTTCTTAACCACCTATTTAATTTTTCGTACCTTTTTTTATTGTTTTTAGGATTAGAAAAAAATATAGAAAAATTCCTTTCTTAAAATCAGTGACGGAACTGTCATCGATCAACGCTAGACGGCCAGAGGACCAATCCTGCGTCAAAACACCTGTGGTTGTTGTTTGTTCGTGACGTACGTCCACTAATCCTCAGCGCTTAGAAAAAAAAACAACACACCAAACATAAATAGACACTAGAACATCAAAAAAGACGCTTGTCAGGAGGCGTCACTGTCCGGTTTGAGGGTAGCGCGGTGATTGCGCAAACACATGGCCGACACCCAAACAGGGGAACCAAAATAATAGAGGTAGAAAATATATGGAAAAAAAAGCAAGACAAAACTGCACCCAAAAAATGTATCATTTGTTTTTATCACTGATTAGAGACAGGGAGAGGGTGAGGTTAACAGTGCTGAGACCGCACTGACGCTAATGTGCTTATAACACAGACAGTGCAGGCGGTGAGCAAGAATGAGCCGGAGCCGGCAGCGAGTGCAGAGCACCACTTCACCAACGATCGTCGCCACCAGGACCACCGACGATCGCCATGGACCACCAATCTGGTTAGTACTTTCGGCCGTTGACCACAGGACACCGCTCTGCCACCGTTTCCTAACCGGAATGGCTGGCGGGCATGGGACGATGTCGGTAATTTAAAGGGTCCGGCAGCGCTTGCGATATGGACGGTCCGGCTGCCGGTTGTTGCGGGGGACCCACCAACTCGCAGCTTCGGGGGTGGTGGTCCACCAGGTAACGCCCCATTCCCTCTCGGTGCTGATAGGTGCCTTGCTATATAGCACCTATCAGCGCCGTCCGGATTCGCTGTGTCAGCAGAACTCAGCCATTGATAATATGCGGACATGCCTGGATTGGCTGTTAAGATATGAAACGCCAATCACGGCGATCGTGTGATGCGCGGGGTGCATCGCTGCTCCTGGTGCCTGAAGGGAAGACGGTCTGTATGTCCGGAACCGCAGCCATCTTCCGGATCCCGCGACTTTAGCGCGGCGGGGTCCTCTCTATTCTTATGAGTATCATCCGGGCAATTTGCGGGAACCTACCTCGAATTGCCCGTATGGTTACGGCCAATGTCGGATAAGGGGTTAATAGAATTACTGGATATTGTGATCCTTAGACTTAGTGTAGACTTGCATTGAATAGCTTTATTATTAACAGTGATTTCTTTGAAACTATTACTTGGGATATTGGGCAGATGAAATTATCTTAGGATACAGATCTTTTCTAGTCAACTGCAGGTCTTATTTGTTGAAGTGCAAAACTCCACAATTTTTATATCAGTATACATTTCTAGACTAGGTGTTCATTTTCAAATTTTTTTTTGCATTCCACTTTTGTTGATATATCCACCCTTGCCAGTTTCTAAACTTTCATACAGCAATTTTGGGTTTTGATTTGAGGATTGGAATAGCTGTGATTTGCGTCTTTTAATAGGAGACGTTCCAAAACTCATTCTGATGTTTTTTTTCACTTTGGGTTCAGTCAAGCTTTGTTGATAGAGGTACATTGCGTTAAATGTGACATCAGCAATTTTGTAGTCCCCAAGGTTGATAGGTGCCAAAAATCTTTTATTAATCCGTATACATTTCAGATTACGTGTTTTTTTTCACTTTGCGCATGCAAGCTTAGTTGATAGAGCCACTTGCTCAGTTTTATAATTTGAATCAGAATTTTGTAGTCACCCAGGTGTATGGATAGGTTGCCCAAAAATACCTTGTTTATTACTCCGTTATTCACATTTTATATACGTGTTTTTTTTCACTTTGGGCGCAGCCAGCTTTGTTGATAGAGCCACCTAGCAGTTAAATTTTGAATCCAGCAATTTGTAGTCCACAGGGTGTATTGCTAGGTGCCAAAAATACCTTTTATTATCCGATTATACATTACAGATAGGTGTTTTTTTTTCATTGGCACAGGCCAGCTTTGTTGATTGAGCTCTGTTGCAGTTACATTTGAATCAGCAATTTTTGTAGTCACCACAGGTTGAATTGATAGGATGCAAAAATACCTTTTATAATCGTCGTACATTTCAGATCCGTCGTTTTTTGTCACTTTGGCCACAGGCCAGCCTTTGTTAATAGAAGCCACCTTGAGTTTATAATTTGATCCGCAGACTTTGTGGTAGTCACCCCAGGTGTATTGATAAGTGCAAAATTCCTGTTTTATTGATTCCAGTATGTGACATTTCAGATAAGTGTTTTTTTTCGACTTTGGAGACAGTCCCGCTTTGTTGATAGAGCCCTTGCAGTTAAATTTCAATACAGAACTTTTGTCCCCACAGGTGTATTGAAATGTGCCAAATACCTTTTATTCTCCGTATACATTTTCAGAATCATGTTGTTTTTTTCACTTTTGGCACAGGCCGCTTTTGTGATAGAGCCACTTGCAGTTAAATCTTTCAATACAGCAATTTGGTTTTTGATTAGAGGGATTTGAGAATAGCTGTGATTGCGTCTTTCTAATAAGAGAGTTCCAAAAAATATTCATAGCCCTCTCAAATTTTTCTTTCTGACTGGAGCGAAATGCAGGTGGTACGCGGCAAGAGGGGGTTTAGGACTCAGGGAGGTAGAGGTTACGCGAGAAGGTGCTTCTTTTCCAGAGTGGCGGACAATCATGCAACGCCAGCGGATTGTCGGTATGCGAGGACCCGGTCAGGCTTTCATCGCTTGGGTAAGGGCCTGTGAATCTCGTAACGAACATGGTTAACCAATCTGTTTTCAGTTTTTAATACAACTGCATCCGCAGTCTTACATCTGTCCACTCAGTCACGGCACAAATATGTCGTATCAGCATCTCAGCCTTTTGGTCCACATGAAGCGGAGGCAGGCACCAACTGTCAACTCGTGTACCCACTCACTGGGGATAATGAATTTTCTGAAGACTCTTTGATGAAAAATTGCTGGTTGGCGTCAGAGGTTCGTTTAATAAGATCAAGAGGCCATAAGCGGATTCTCTGCCTGACGCCTCCAGTGACTGATGCCATCAGAGGAGGTGAAGGAGAGCCGGTCAATGGCAAAAATCCCGGCGGTCGGACAAGCCTTTGATCTCATACAAATATCAGTGGCACATACAAATTAAGTAGAACATCAAGGTATATAGGATATTGGAAAATGCATTACTGTAAGGAAAAATATGAAAACCTGGGACTCTTGTTTTACAGTTTTTGATCAAAGATTGTATTAAGTCACCTCCCAATAGCTTCAAGATGATCCAGTACAGCGTTGAGTCGCCTAACACTAAACATGTTACGTACACACTAGGAGTCCTTCAGAATACAACATCTCAGGGCGTGGTAGGAACCTGCTACTGAATTTATCATGCACAGATTTAAAAGAGGTAGCCGGAAGTGCGCAAGCCAATGAGGTTGCATTCCTCAATAGGATTTCAAAAATCAATTATAGGCTGTGCACATCCATATCTTTTGAAAAAGTAAGCATTGACTTTTCCAGTGTGAACTATGCTTTAACGTTATCTTAAAAAAATTAGGGATGTGCACAGCTTAATTATTTTTAAAGGGCAACCCCTTTTTAGCCCGCAGCTCCTAAAATTCAGAAGGTGGGGGACAACAAAGTCCCCCCTGTGCAAAAAATTTTAAAGGGATACGACTTTGGGGAAACCAACGGGTCTTTTCAGCAGAATTTGTTTGCGAGCCTTCATCAGGGACGAGGGGGAAAAGACGATGGGGTATGTCATAGGGGTCCCGCCTAAAAAAGGGAGGGGGGCAGCCGCAGAAGTCCGCGCAAAGATTCCCCCCCCGGGCCCACGGTCAGCGGAAACCCCCCCTCCCCCTGCCCCGCTTAAGGTCCAGGACCTCAAAAACCCTCCCCCTTTCCCTTTGACCCAAACCCTCGATTCACCCCAGCAATGTCATATGCCGCCTTTGCCTAAACGCATAAATAAAAAGGCAAGAATCTTAGGTGTTTAACCACCCCCAAACCTGTCAGTCACAGGCAGCAAATGAAAATGATTTTGAAATGGGGGCAACATTTGGGCCAAAAAAGGCCAGACCGCGCCGGCTTCCCCAACCGCGGGCCCCCAACCCCTGTCCCCCCCTTTTCCCCTCCCCACCACCAATTTTTCCCCTCAGCTCCCCATGTCTCTCAGAGCCCATGATCGGGGATCAGCCCCCCCGCTTCAGCCCCCCACCGCCCGGCCCATACCACCGGGAAACCACCAAGACCCATCCCCCCATTCTCCCCCCGCCAGTTTGACGACCGGCACGCCGAAACAGCGCCAGTCGGCACCCCACCCTTTCTGTTTTCCATTTTGGGAGCAAAGAAACTTTTTAAAACCCCAAAAACACCCCAAAAGCCAAAATCCTGAATGTCGGCTTTGCCGGGCCCTTTGGGCCCTTTGGAAATGTTCCTATCCGTCGGTTGGACCAGAGGGGGTTCCCCCAAACCCAGGGCCCTTGCCTGCCCCAATCCCAATGCCAAGCAGGCATTTTTTTCCAGTAAATCTGTCCCTCCCCCACCCGCCACTGCCCTCAAAAATTTTTAAACGCTTTTGTCTGCATCTTTGCCCGGGAAAAGCCTTCTGCCCACCGACAATGGACTGGGTAACACGGCCAAGGCCGCTAAAACCCTCTGTGACAGCTCACTGGGGAGCGGGGTGGATGCCCTCGGGGGTGACGGTGGCTCTCAGCCCCGGCGCACGCCTTAAAAACCCCCAGGGATAGTGCAGGGTCTTTCCCCCCCAAGGTCCTCTGGGGGAAACAGGGCCCCAGAGAAACCGGGGCCCGGTTTTAAAATTAATCTGCTTGGAGACCGTCCCCCAACACAGGTCAGGAGCTGTGGACCCCCTCCCGCAACGAACCGCCCGCTGGTTTGGTGAAAAGAACCTTTTTTGCCGGGCAAGATGGTGTTTAAATAACGGGCGAAATCTGCGGGCCCCCTTTTAAGATGGGGAGGCTGGAGCACACCCTTTTTCCCGGGAAAACATGTCATAAACCCTTGGGTCCCCCCAAATTTTTTTCAAAAGAGCTCCCGGGGAGGACGCCCTGAGGAAGGCCGAAGCTGATTCGCACTTCCGCCTTTCGCACCCTGCTTGCCCCCGCCTGGCTGCTTTGCAGCGTCAGCTCGGCCCCCCCTTTCAACTGCTCATTTTTTGACGTGGAACACGCGGAAAATTCCACCCCCCACATGCCCCCGGATTGGGGAAACAGCGCAAGCCATTACGCAACAAGTGACCCCAGGGGGCCTGAAAAAGAAAGGCGGTGCGGACCTGGGGATTTTGGGACCCAACCTAGAGTGGGGGGGGCCCAAGGTTTTTGAAAAGCCACCAAAAGGGTTTCAGTGCGGCAATGCCCTTGTCAGCATGACTTTGGGGGGTGATTTTTATTTTCTGGAACTTTTGTTGGACACCGAAAAAACAGGTTCCCGCCAGCGACGGAGGAGGAGACGGACAAAAGAGGGCGGACACGGAGCCTTTTTCTCCATCAATCCACAAGGCCCTACGTTTTCCTCAATTTATCGCCCTTCATTAGGCAGTGGTTCGGGGTCCAGGGTAGTCCCAAGGCGACGCTTCAGCTCTCAGGGGCATCATCTGAGGCAAGCCCGGGCTAGTTGGGAATTTTGTGCCGGGGGAAAAAGCGGAGGAGGGGGAGGGGGGGTTTTCCTAGACCCGACGTTCCCGGACGCCCCGGGCCTTGGAAAAAAGGGGTTTTTGGCGCAAATTTGGGAGGCGGAGGAGGAAAATGAAGAAGATCATTTTGTTTATGCCCCTCCCCCAGAGGCTTGGGAAATCAAGGCCCCAACTCTCCCCATGATTTGCTTGGATCCCTCCATTTCCTCCAACTGATCCCGAAATTAAGGCCAACCAAAATGAAAAACATTTTACGGGGGCCCCCCACCCTCCGGAACCCCCGGTACAAAACAAAACTCAGCATTTCCCCCACCCACCCAAATAGAGAGAAAATGCGGGAAATGGAGACCTTCAAAATTAAATCAACGGGAAATAACTTTTTTGGCCGTCGCTTCACGGTTCCCCTCAAATGTCACTGTGGAACAACATCAGCGACGTGACCCCCGAAAAAGTCCCAAAGGGACCCGTACCCGGCAGCACAGCAGCAGGCAAGGTGGCAGAACCCTAAGGGGTTACCTCTGGAAAATCTTTATTTACCACCTCACCAACCCATGCAAGGCAGGCACACATCCAACACAAAAGGGGTCCAGTTTAAGAACATGGTGAAACATTAACTCGTCTCAAAAACCCGTGTTTTGTATTTTTTCCGGGACCCAAATTTGATTTCGGGAACCAAAAACGGACGAATGGCCCAGCCGCTCCCCACGCCATAAGATGTTTTTTCCTCCCCAGCAGCCAGCGTCAAATCTGAGGGGGCCCTTTCACACAGCTGTAGGAGTCATTGCAGACAAACGCACCCGGCTTTCCACGGTAATGGGGATCTTTGACTTTCACCCAAGATGAATCAGGCATGGATCTTTTGATAAATTTTTTGGGGGCCCCAATTGCCGAGGTCCCCGTTTATTTTCCGGGTTCCTACTTCACATTCTTTTTCAAACAAAAAATGGCCCCTTTTTGAAAATTTTTTTTTAAAAAATGATCTTTCTTCTGCAATTTTTATTCTCTTTTTCCCAACATTCATTTTGTTTGGTTTTGCTGTGAGGAACGAAAAAAAACAAATTTTAAAAGCCCCCGGTTTTTCCTTTTTTGACCAACAAGGTTTTTTTCCATTTTTTTCACTTTTTTTCCTTTTAAAAAAAAGGTTTTTTCCCCCAAATTTTTGTCAATTTTTTTTGGGGTTTTGGGGAGTCTTTTTGGGTTTGGCTGTGGGGGTTTTTAAAAAAGGGCAAAATTTTTTATGTTTTTTCCCTTAAGGAAAAAAAGGAAAAAAAGGGTTTCTAAGTGGCATTTCTCCATCAAAATTTTTAATAGTGGCTGAGAATTTCTTTATTTAAAAAATTTTTTGGGGGGTCATGTTCTGTGGATACGGGCTATAATTTAAGGTCCTTTGGAACAAAAAATTTGGCTTCTAATTTTTTTTTCCCCTCCATCAAAATTTTTTAAAAATAGTGGCTGAAAAGGGTCTTATTTAAAATTTTTTTGGGTCTTTTTGGGCTGTGAGATACACTAAAATTTATGGTGCTTTTGGAACAGAAATGTGGTTTCCCTAAGTGGCATTTTTTCCATCAAAAATTTTTTAATATGGCGGGAAAGTCATTTTTAAATAATTTTGGGGTCATTTTTGCTGTAAAGATACAGCTATAATAAAGGTCCTTTGAACAGAAAGTCCCTTTTAAAAGTGGCTTTTTTCCCCCTCCAATTTTTAACAGGTCTTATTGCTTTTTTAAAAATTTTTTGGGGTCATGCGCTTTGAAATGCATCAATACTAGGGGCCCCTATTTAAAAAATTTTTTTTCTAACAACATTTGTTCTTTCCAATTGTCAAAAGGGGCTCTTTGGTCATGTTTTGAATTTTTGGGGGGCATTGCTGTGAAATCCCAGCTAGACAAACAGGTCCTTTTTTAAAAAAATTTGGGTTTCTAACATACATTTGTTCTTCACAATTGCCCAGGAGGGGGCTAAAGGGGTGATGTGCTGTCAAAAACCCGGGTTTTAGGGTAGGCCCACTATTAATGGACACATTTTTGCAAAATGCCTTTTTTTTTGCAAGATCTTTAACATAGCAAAATCCCTGTTTTGGGAGACAACCCTTTTAATAAAATTTAAAAAAAAGAGAAAAAAAAGACAGGGGTGGGATTCCATCCTTTTTTAAAAAAGTGTTTTTTTAAAATTTAAAACCCCTTACAAAACTTTGCATTTTTACAAAAATAGCGGGTAAAAAAAATTCCCTGAATTGTAAAAGGGTTTTTAAAAGGAAACTTGACCAGATTTGGGTTTAAATCAAGGACATGGGATTTAAGGGACCCGGGACGAGAAAAAAAGAACAGAGACAATTCCTCCAGCACTTTGAGTAAAATTTGAGAAAAAGAATTCCAAAGAAAAAGGGCACCTGGGGGAACGGAGCTTTTAACCCCCAGTTTTCCAATGAAGCTAAATTTGGGTCCGCACTCATACGGGGGGGGCCAAACGTCCCCAGTTTTAAAACTGGTACTGAGGAAGGCTGGAGGTCAAACTCACACTTCCGCACTCGGGCTTCAGCATACGGGTTTTTCTTTTGCTGCTTCATAAGGGGCATTTTTCCCGGTGTAAATAGATGAGGGGATGCCAGCCGGGCTCTCACCGCACCCACTGTAAGTCTGGCCCTTGCAGCTGGACCTCCGTTTTAACAGAGGGCTGACGGCAGCACGGCCCTCAACCTTTTGGGGGGGAAAAATCAGGAGAGTTTTAAAATTTTCCTCTAAAAAATCAATTTTAAAAAAAGGGATTTCTGTGGGGGTTAAAAATTGTCAAAAACCCCCCAGGCTGGACACAAATTGCAAAATTTGGGAGGTTTAAAAAATTTTCTGGGCGGGAGTCACTAGGGGGTTGCATCAAAAAATCTCCCAGGGGAGTCTGTCCCAAAACACGAAGAAGGATTTGGGGGAAAAAATTTAAACCTTTTAAAATTTGGTTTTGGCTGAATCACTCTCAGAAGCCAGGGGGCCCAAAAAGTCTTCCCCAACTAAGAATTTTTTTGGGGATGATTAGGACATTTTTATTATTTAAAGGGGTGTGCACAAATTTTAACACATCTACATGGTAAAAAAATATTTTTAAAAAACTGCAGGGAGGGCTGTATGTGGTTTTTTTTAATCACACTTGAAAAAAAAGCAAAATGATAATAATGTAAAAAATATAAAAAAAAAATTCCCTAAATAAATTCCCGTAAACAAATGTCAGGTTTCCAAAAAATAACTTAAAAAGACCGTCACTGAAAAAATAGCAGAGTGCCACTTTGTGATCTGTGGGTTTAAAAAGGTTTTTGGGGGCATGCGTGGTACAGGGCCGGGATAGTCAATGTCCAGGTTAAAAATAAAAAGGGGTTTTTAAAAACTCCCTTTTTTCGGGACTTTTTAAATTTGGGGCTCATCAGGTTTGGGGGGTCAAGCTGGAAACCCCGGGCATTTTAGTCAATGTCCATTTTAACTAAAATGGTGGTTCAAAGACTCCTTTTTCCGGGAATTTTTTTTCTGTGGGTTTAACAGGTTTTTAAAGGTCATCCTGTGGTACAGAACAAATATATTTAATGTCCAATTTAACTAAAAAGGTGGTTAAAGACCCCTTTTTCCCCCACTTTTTTAAAAAAGTGGGTCAGACAGGTTTTTAAAGGTCCCTAAGCGGGAAAAGGACAGATATAGTTAATGTCCATTTTAACTAAAATGGGGTGCAGGGGACCCTTTTCCCCGGGACTTTTTAATTTTTGGGGGCAGACAGGTTTAAAAGGTTTTTAAAAGCGTCCAGGACAGGAAAAGTCAATGTCCAGTTCAACTAAAATGTTTGGTTTTAAAAAACTCCTTTTTTTCCCGGGACTTTTTTTAAACTGGGGGGCATGCAGGAATTTTGGGGGTCATCCCGCTTTCCAGGACAGGGGAAAATTTAATGTCCCCGAAACAAGTTAAAATGATGGGTTTAAAAACAAAATGCCTTCCGGAACTTTTTTTAATTTTTGGTCCCTGCAGGGTTTTAAGGGGCAGCTGTGGTGCAAGACAGGGACAGGAAGGGCTGAGTTTTTTTCTGTGGCCCTTTTTTAAAAACCCCCTAAAGTGGGGGTTTTTTCCTTTTAAAAGGATGGTTAAACCACGTTTTTAAAAACCCATTTGACTGGGGTTGGGGGGGATGGGTTTAAAATTTCCCCCGCCTTCCCCCCAATTCCCCCTGTTTAGGGTGGGTTAAAGGGGGAATGAAAGTTTTTTGTTCCCCCTTTTCCCCCAAAAATTTTTTTGAACTTTTAAAGGGTCCAAATTCGGGGGCGGAAATTTTAATTTCCTTCTTTTTTTCCGGAAATAATTTCGGGGAAATTTATCCCTTTTTTTAATTTTTTGATTTTTTAATTTTGGCCGATATCAAACTTTTAATTCCCCCGAAAGACGAAAAGTCAACTTTAAACGCTCATCACAAAAAAAAATGTTTAGACCTATAGAGAAAGCTTCCCTTCAACGCGTCTGTCTATCCGTGTACCTTTCCCCCTTGCCTCCCTCCCCCCTTTTTTCACGAACCACTGCTGCCTGTCCTACCTTTCCGCCGTCCCCGACTCGAAGGGTTTTCCCTTTTGAAATTTTTTTCCACGCTACACCTCGGGTCCACCCAAACAATCACGTCAGGGTACGACCTGGTAGACTCCCACCGCAGCAAAGTCCATCCCGCTTTGCGGCCTCTGGGAAAACCGTTCCCCACTTAGAGTCCCCCCCACACTGGCGTGGCTATTTCCATCGCCTTTCGGTGGTCAGGGGATCCCCCTTTCCCCCCCTGTCCATGACAACTGAAACAGTGAATGGGCATTAATTTTTTCCAAAGACCTGGCGACTGACAAATAACGTGTCCCATGAAAAAGGGGCCCGAGCAAATGCCAGGTGTCACGCCTGAGCTGCCACTGGCCCACATTAAAATTTCACAGGGGGGTACCCTTCCGCTTGGACATCAATAAAACAATAATTTCCTTTTTTCTGTTTTATAGAGTCTTTTCCCAAAATATGGAGGCTGGAATTTCAATTTTTTGGGAATGTCAAAATCAGCCTATGTTTGGGGGAGGCCGGGCCCGCCCCCTAAAAGCTTAAGGGGGGTGTGCTTGGCGGTCTAAGAACGGGTGAAGTGCAAGCAAAGTTTCCTGGACATTTTTTGAATTCCTTTTTAGATTTGGGGGTTTAAAACTTTTAACAACCAGTTTTTTAACATGTAAACCATGCCCGGGAGCATTTGGGCCCCAAACCCTCCTCCTACGCATTTCAGAAAACCCCTGTTCTTTCCTCTCTGTCACAATTGGGTTTTAATTTTTAGTTTTCGCGGGGAAAGCCACAAAACCCATGACAACTTGCCCTAACCCAGAGATTTTCCTCCTTGTTGACTTTGTTTACCCAGGGAATACCCTTCCCCTTGGAAACCCTCAAAAATTTTTTAATGGCCTTTTCTCTGTTTTATCAATTTTCCCCCCGTTCATAAATTTTTTTTCCCCGTTAAAAAAATTTTTTTCATGTTCATCAATTTTTCCCCCTCTTCAAAATTTCCCCCCTTTAAAAATTTATTCATATTTTATCAATTTCCCCCTGTTAAACAGTTTTCCCGTCTGCCCCTGGGATCCGACCTTTTTTGCTACGTTTTCCTTACCCTCGAATCTCCGCCCCCCTTCCCTGTTGGCCTCCCCTTTTACTACGAAATTTTTGTTTACGATTTGGGACCTCGCTTTCACCTCGGGGTTTCCACAGCAAGGTGGCCCCCCCGGGGTAGCGACCTGGGTAGGACTCCCGCCTCAGAAATCCATCCTGCCTTGCGGCGGGCTCTGGGGAAAAAATGGGACCTTTTTTAGATTTCCCCCACCCGGGAGGCCCCTACCACCGATTGGGGCCCGGGGGGGGGGGGGGGGGGGGTTTCCCAGGGAGGGGGGGGGGGGGGCCACTGGGGGGGGGGGGGGCGGGGGGGGTTACAATGGGGAATTGGGGAAATTGGCCCAAGGGGGTTTTTGGGAAAGGGGTTCTTTGGGGGAAAGGGGGGTTGGGGGTAAAATTAAAAGGGGGGGGGATGAATTTTTAAAATTTTTTAAAAAGGGAGTTTGATTAGGGTGGAGAAGAAAAAGGTGTTTTTGAATTTTGGGGGAAATTTTGGAAATGAAGGGGAGGGGAAAGGGGTTGGAAGGGAGTTTATGGAAAAGGGCAGGGGAAATTTCCTTCGAAAAAGGTGTGAAAACCTTGATTTCCGGAAAAATTGGGGGCGTGCCCCCTGTGCTGCTGCTGTTTGGGGCAGGAAAGGACCACCACACTGAAACACTTTTGGGGACACCCGCATGGAAAGTTTATGCAGGGGCCCTGGTGCCAACGTTAGGTTCCCCCAGGTCACACTTTTCCCTTTTTGGCCCCCAGATTTTCCAAAAAAGTTAAATTCAACCCCTCCTCTGGTGTCTCATCAAAAAACGGCATACCGCCGAGTAATTATTTTAAACCCCCCAAAGCTCCCCACTACGAAATGTTTTCCACCCTGACCTGGTGACCCCGGGGCCCCTACTTTCGGGACCTGCAAAGTGGGTGGTCTTTAAAAAATGGCCAATTTTCTCCCAAAACCCACACAGCTACCCCCCCCCCCCCCCCCCACCCCGGGCCAAAACTACCGAATTTCCTGCCTGAAAACCAAGCCCGCCGCTCTCCCTTTTTCCCCCAAAGGAAAATATTAACCCATGGGACACTGTTGGTCCGGGGCAGCTCAAAAAAAATCACATGGCTTTTAAAACCACCAGATTTTAAAAACACTCAATTTACATTTCCCCCCCGACATTTAATTCCCACTGTCCAAGGGTCCCAGATTGCTGTCCCAAAAATTCCCCCTTCTTTTCCTCCCGTTTTTCCCTTTAAAAATTAATGAAAAGAAAACGGAATGCATTCAGGGCCGGACAATGGGTATCAAGGGAGGCAAACCTTTTAGGGCGCCCAAATTCATCCCAGGGAGAAAAGGGGGGGACAAAAGGGGGCATGGGGTGGGCTGAAAAATTTTTAAATTTTTGGGGGGACTTTTTTCCCTTGGGTTTTAAAAAAGGGAACCAGAATACCTTTTTTTCCCCGCCATGCTTGCTTCACCCGGTTCCAAAGTGCGATTTGGCTACATCAATTTTTGGGTTTTCCTGTCACCCGCCGTCCACCCCCAATGGGATCGGGGTTTAAAAAAGCCAACCCCCACAACAAAAACCCCCAAAATTTCCAAATATCCCCATCACTTTTTTTCCCCTTCTGCAAGAAGCCGGATGCCTTCCCCACCTCTTTTCTGGCCCCCCTGTCCTCCAAAAAAGTTGGTCCTCCAAAGTATAGCGGCAAAAGTGGCCACAGCACATAGTAAATTCTCTGGGGGTGGGAAGGGGAAAGGACAGAGGGGGGTTTAGGAAAAGGGGAGGGCCCCTCACCTGCTTTCCCCGGGGGATGCCAACTAAAAGGGTTTTTTCTTTCAAAACCCAAATGACTCTTGGGGGGGTTTTTCAGAAGTAACTGGAGAAATTTTATGACCTAGTGTTTGGTCAAAACATGGGGTAGAAAAAAACCAAAAAGCTTTGGGCCCCCGGGAGGGTGACCCCCGCTTTACCCTCCCCTAAAGTGCTGCGACCTGTGGGGCTCCAGGAACCTAAATATTGGTTCTTTTAACGGGGTATTGTAGGATCTTGCCCCTTTTCTTTTTTTTTCCAACTGGGGTAGCCATGACTTTACAGGCTCAAAACCCGCTTTAGTTTTTTTGGGCAGTTTTGCCCTTAATTGCCCAGGGAATTTTTTGAGTGAAGCGTTCTAAGAGCGGGGGCAATAATGGGTGTCATACTAAAAAACAGCCTTTTTTTTAAGACCAAACCAAACTTCCTCGCATAAAATTTAAAAATGTCACAAAGTTCTAAGCACCCTACAAAGGCCCCTCTGCAGCCCGGAAAAAAGCTGTTTTTTTAAAGCGATTCGTCCTTGGGACGAAAATAAAATTTTTTCGGGAAAATTTTGGGGAAGTCGCAAATCGAATTTTTTTTAAAAATTTGGGCCCAACCAAACAACCCCCCTAACACCATCAAAAGAACGGAATGTCCAACCCCCCCCTGTTACTGAAAAAAACCTTAACCTTTAAAACCACTACTATCAGATAGGGTAATTCCCGTTGTACACAGTCTGCAGCCCAAAAATGATTACAGAGCAGTTACAATTTAGGACTCACAGGTGATTTCTGATGAGAGTTGTTTCCTTTTTTGTCTGCATCTGGTCGAGACCAATTTTGAAAATCTTTTTTCCGGGGCCCCAACTCATCCCCGGGAGAAATTTTTTTACACAAACAATTTTTAAATTTCCCCACTTTTTTAGCACTTCCCTTCCAATTCCCCAACTCAGTAAAAACTCCCCATCCCCCAAAAAACCACAAATGATAATAACCCCAACTGTTTAAAAGGGCCCCCCGCCCAATTTCAGACCCCCTTTTGGCCATCAGAAAGGAAGGAACACACCCATTTAGTAGGTCTCC
>JAODAL010035258.1:0-43161 GCA_025379985.1 Phyllomedusa bahiana | reverse complement strand
GTTTACTGGCTTCAATGCAGTGGGAGAGGCAGCACTTTCTATAGTACTGGTGGTTGCTATCACTAATATGGTGGCATTAAGGCATTTGGGAAGGGGGCTTCAAAAAAAAAATTGCACATCCCCCACATGCTACATATGCATGTCATTGTTCCCCTTACTAGAACATCTAAATCAGGTTCTACAAAGTTTAGAACAAATTCTTCCAAAGAGATGGACCTCTTCTGATTTCCCCCACACTCCAAAAACATATTGATAGAATTTAGACTGTGAACCCCAATGTAGACAATAAGCAATGTTAATAATAACAATCTCTGTACAGCGCTGTAGAGCATAAGGGTACTATAGAAATAAAATACATACAATTGCACATACATTGCAAATGTCAAAATGACCTATCAAGTCCATGCATTTTATGTACAGGTCATAACATCTGAATGTCTTGGAGTAATACTTTATCTCTCCTGTGGGGGTGCTGCAGGGTAAATGAAAAACTGATGAATTACAGTCGATCACTGGAGGTCTCAGCAGTGGGTCACCAAGTGAGCAATTTAGTACCAAGTGAATATTCTAAGAAAAAGTGGGCAACACCTTTAAACAAGGGCACCAGCAACCAAACAGCAAGCGTGGATTTACAGTGAGGATTTCCTGATGCATTTTTCTGAGGGATGCTTCAGATGGAAGGCCCAGAGCCCATAGGCACATACCACACAGTAAAGGGATTTTAGGATGCCCTTAGATAGAATAGTTGACTACATTATTCTATCCAGCATAAAAAGGTATACCAATGAATTGCAACCCAATAAAAGGAAACTCTTTTGGCCTCTTGGGGTAAATGGGAGCCTATGCATGTGTTTAATCTATACAGTGGTCCCTCCAGTTACAATGGTCTCCGGATATAATATTTCTTCCATATATTGGTCTTTCCTGGGACATTGTATCTTAAAACCAAACTCCCCATGCAATGTATGGCAGATGTGATTGATGGAAGATCCAACTGATGATCATGAACATTTTACTTGTAAAACCTCTGTATTTGTGCAGTGCAGGCAGTGATTGGTGGTCTATAGCGCCTCTCTACAGTACTGTGCGGTTCTACATGTCCTGTACTGCTCTTACATGTATTAATGAGGTGAATGCAGTGATTGGCGGTCTAGTAGCACCTCTCTACAGTACAGTGCAGTACTACATGTCTTGTACTTCTTTTACATGTATTAGTGAGGTGCATGCAGTGATTGGCTGTCTAGTAGCACCTCCATACAGTACAGTGCTACAGTACTACATGTCCTGCACTGCTCTTACATGTATTAGTGAGGTGCATGCAGTGATTGGTGGTCTATAGCACCTCTCTACAGTACAGTGCGGTACTACATGTCCTGTACTGCTCTTACATGTATTAGTGAGGTGCATGCAGTGTTTGGGTTTTGGTCTTAGTAACCGCCTCTCTCAGTACAGTGCGGTTCTACATGTTCCTGTAATGCTCCTTATAATGTATTAGTGCAGTGCATGCAGTGATTAGCGGTCTAGTAACTCCTCTCTACAGTACAGCGCAGTACTACCTGTCCTGTACTGCTCTTACATGTATTAGTGAGGTACATGCAGTGATTGGTGGGTCTAGTAGCGCCTCTCTACGTACAGTCCCTGTACTACATGTCCTTACTGCTCTTACATGTATTAGTGAGGTGCATGCAGTGATTGGTGGTCTAGTGCGTCTTTCTACAGCAAAAGTGTAGTACTACCTGCCCTGTTCTGCTATTACTGTTTTAAAGTGAGGTGCATGCAGTGATTGGCGGTCTAGTAGCGCCTCTCTATTAGTACAGTGCGGTACAAAATGTCCTGTCTGCTTTACATGTATTGTGCAGTGAGGCAGTGATTGGGGGGTATAGTAGCGCCTCTCTACAGAAACAGTGCGGTATACATTCCTTACTGCTCCTTACATTTAATAGTGGGTGCAGGCAGTGTTTGGTGGTCTATTGGCGCCTCTTACAGTCAGTGCGGTGCTACATGTCTGTACTGCTCTTAAATGTTTTAGTGCAGTGCAGGCGTTTTTGGGAGGTCTAGTAGTGCCTCTTTTACAGTAGAGTGCAGTACTACATGTCCTGTACTGCTCTTACATGTATTAGTGAGGTGCCTGCAGTGATTGGCAGTCTAGTAGCGCCGCTCTACAGTACAGTGCGGTACTACATGTCCTGTACTGCCACAGAGACTCTTCAGCTTGGCGTCGTACAGGCTTTACTAATGGCTTTAAAGCTTGTAGCACATTACAGTCTTTATTTTTGCACTACAAATGTCATGGGCCGGAGGGCAGGGTAGAGGAAAGGAGAGGATGACAAGCGGTAGTGGTTTGGGGTCAGCCCTTGTCAGCTACACTCCAATCACTCCTCTCATGCCCTGTTCCGGGTCCAAGAAATTTAAAGATGGGAGATCTGCAGTATGGATTGTGTTCTTACCCCCAGGGGCACGCTCCATGTTGGTGTTGGTCCTCTCCTGCTGTAAGGGTGTTGCGGTGGTGTTGGATGGCACCCATCATGTTGTGCAGGAAGCAGGAGGCAGACAAAGGGTTAAAAGTTGGCATCAAGCATCACTTGACCCTTTTATTTATGAGCAAGATGTACATGGCATCTCTCTGCCTGGTACACCATCCTTTCTTTGCCTGCATTGCAGCTAGCAGCCATTAGAGGTCCCTTCTAAAACTGTCCCTTATGCGGATGCGGCTTGGACTGTAAGGAGCACTCTGACCCCCAGAGAACCGACATCCTAGTGACTTCCAGATGGACTGCAAGAGGATAACAGAGCGACCCTAGGAGAACTGGATCTAGACGAGTCAGGCCAAAGGCAAACTGGACACCAGTCTGGTCGCCTTGTCGATTGACAGTGGGCTTGTTACAATTTGATCTAAAATCTACACTAAGAACCTCAAGTTTTCATGTATTCAAAGTAGCAGAAATGCTTTTCTAATAGTTCCTATGTGCCTTTTGATTGCTTTTTCGTGATAGTAGTGTGCTGCTGATATTGGATTGTACCAGTCTGGACGGTAGGCCAGTGGGGGACTTCCTCAGTGCACTACCTCTCTTGTACACCTCCCTAGTGTATCTGTCCAAGGGAATACTCCAATCAAGCTAGGCAGTAATCCGTTCCATAGTAGGTAGTGTCCATGGTTACCTACTCCACCTTCCTCTCCACCAATGACTGCAAAACTGAATGCTCACATAGTGCAATAATATCATCACAGTGACTTAGCAGATCTTATTCTTCTGCAGTGCATATAACCCAACACAAAGTTTACTCAAAAGTCATGTCATCATCATTATATCACATTGTGCAAAATAGCATAACATCAGTAGTTCAGCATATAATCCTTCTGTAGCATATACAAGGAGTTTATAGAAGCAAGGGGCTAAACTCCTGTATACTACACAGATCATAAGCACAGGTGTGAGTACACAGGACGTCAGGCACAATAATATCAATTCTTCCTTTGATCTAATTCTCAAAGGGTCGCCGTTGGGTCAGTGCAGCTGGTACTGCCGTACTGGGCCCAACCACGCTGTGAAGCACGGGAGGCTCGTGGCCCACAGCAGCTGCCGCCCCTTTGCTTCACAGTAATGGCAGAAAGAACAGGCCACTGGCTCGCCAGTAGAAGGTAACTCACAGAGCACCATCTGACCTATGGCAGCCTGATAATATCACTACAGGTAGGGTAGTAGAAGGGAAACTTTATAAATCATCATTACACCTCTGCTTGTCATCCTCTGAAAAGCAGTCGGTGTCAATTATTTTAGAAAGCAGAGTTGACCGGGAAAAGCTACAGTTCCATGTGAGGAAATGGGCAGGGCCTGATGATATTATCATAAGGTCGGTTTTAGCTGTCATAAGAACTATATGTATGTAGAGTATTATGTGTATTCTGTATTGTTATTCAGCCATTCTTATATTGTCAGTATACAATTTCTGTAGCTTGAAGATCTCCACCCCCCCTTTGCAAATGGAAGTTGTAGCCTGTGTCCGTGAAACATCACACAAGTCCTTTAGACAATTCTATTACCCCGCTTGTTTACATAACCACGTGCTGTATCTGCGAAGCAGCATATTTCGAGCAATTTTATGGCCTTTAGTATATACCGACTGCAACCTGATATAGCAAGAAAAGCCAGGCAGATGTGCCCTATGACATGCCCACAGCCATAAAATTCTAGCCACAAAGATCAGAGTTTACTGGCCTGTCCACACAGAGTTCACAGCCCGTGAATGCCATCTAGTGGAGACAGTGAGCAACAGTCCTCATTAAGCCTCAAGGGTCCGCCCACTTCATTAAATCTCCAGCCAGTGAAGTGCAACTTAATTATCCTAATTAGCTGATGGGAGGTGTGGAAACCTGAGATGGTGAGTTGTGCCTATAAGACCCCTGGACCAGGGGTCAGTTCTTTGTCCATAGTTTGGGGTTCAATTCCGGATTGAGCTGTGTTCCATCTTTTCTTCCATACCCCTGGATCTGAGAGCCGAGCATTGTAAATGTAAGGACTTTCTAAGTTTTCTCCCTTTGATTTTATAACTGTTTGCTAACGTATGTCATATTCATTGTTATTGTATGTTTTTATGTAAGCACTGTACCTCGTTTCGTATTAAAAATATTACAAATTAATACATTAGTTCTTGTTGTTGCAAAGACCAATTACCATGAAGAAGTGTTTTTAACCATGCAGCTGCTGGAGAGCAGCAAGGTAACCCTCTAAGTGTTTTTAAGTATATTTTTGGATCAGAGTCCTTCCATCTGATTTCCTTTTCTTTGGATTATTGAGGAAGGTGGTGGCAGCGGATATATTTTTGGGGTGCTGGAACTGTCTTGCTTGATTTGCCACCTGAGTGAGAGGTGTACAACGTGGAAATAAATCAACTCCATTACAGCGGCCCCCAGTCACGTGCTGCTGAGTGTGTACGTGACATTCCATTATGAGGTTACAAATGAAAAATAGGAAGATATTTTAGAATTTACTTCAAATAGGAAGCATGAAAACTATTCCTGGGTCAATAACAGATCTCAAGCAACCTACTATGGACAACTTTAATACTTTCCGTCGCTGATCATAATTAGCTGGAGATGGATTAATTATCAGAGAACTTTAAAACAGTTGCTTAATCCACATGGACTCACACTATCCATCTGGACGAGTGGCAGAAGCCATCTGTACCTCCCTGAAAAACAAGTATCAAGAACATAAGCTCCATCCGATGTCAGGTCATACACTGTATGAGGAAGCATTGACAGACTGTCACATTGGGGGTTACATGCTCGTCAACTGTGCCACAGTAAATGGCTGTTGTTCCTGAACCCAACAGTCCCTTTCATGTAAATCAGATCTTCTCCAGAGTGAAACTTGTATGTATTGTATTATGAATTATTGAAGGGAAGTTCCCTAGCATATTCCTATTCAGTACTTCCCTGCTGCCAGAGTACACCTGACCATTTCTAACATATACACAGGGGGCACATTGGTTGGTAGTACATGATACAGCATTAGCATACATACCCATAGAGGTATCTCATGCCACTGCTATGGGTGTTGGGGAGTGCATACCATACAGCCAGATTATGCAGCTGCAGTGGGTGCAAGGCTGTATATACCATGAACAGCTGTAATGGGTTTAAGGGTACACACAAAAAGTTAGGGATATTTGGCTTTTGGTTGAAATTTCAGGATGCACATAAAATTTCTAGAATTTTTTTTTAAATGAACTAAATGAGACTGTCTTTTCCCTTTAGATGCACATGTCGAACTGTTCACTTCTTCAGTACTTTTTGCACAACTTGCTGATTTCTAGTAAGAAGTTTAATGGCAAAATTCACAACAGGAGTTTGATAACTGAATCACCCAATAAATCACTGACTACACTGATGTTAATGGTTATGAATGATCTGACAAAACACTTGGTGCCTCTCACCTCTCTTAAATGTGCCTGGAGTTGTGCGGCATTCATCATCCGGCTCCGCAGTTACAATGAAGCGGTCATCAGTGTGTGATGGAGCCAAAGGATGTTCACTTCTTTGCCCTTCTGTGACTCTTCCAATCTCTCTGTATGTCTACTGCAACCTACTGATGACACTCTGTGACACTCTAAGCTCAGTGGCCACCTCCGTCTGAGAGCATCCTGCTTAAAGCCTAACAATGTCAAGATACTGTTGATCAATTGTAAGGTGTTCTATGGTGTTCTCATGATGTCAAAATGTGAACAACAGGATGAGGAGGACTGTTTAAGTTCCAAATCAAATTGATCACCTAAATTTATTCTGCAATTCAGGGATTAAACACCTGTTGGGAATTTTGACATCAAGCGCAAATACGCTGTGTGAACATACCCTAAGGCCCGGTTCACACGGCTTATTGCCGACATAAGTGCGGGGATGAATTTCGCCCCGCAATCACGCCGGCTCTGTGCAGCGGGGGCCGGCAGCTCGCCGACCCCATAGACATGCATTATCCATGGCGCGTATCCCACCGAGATAATGTGCATGTCACTTTCTCCCCACTCGGTGAATACGCCGGGCGGGGAGGAGAGACGGAATCCATAGTTCTCTATGAGAACTGTGGATTACTGTAATGGCTGGGACGGATTTCAGCCGTACTGCAGCGCAATACGGCGCGCAATACGACTGGAATCCGTGCCCGAAATAAGCCGTGTGAACGGCCCCTAAGGGTGTGCATACCATATAGGCAGATTATACAGCTGCAGTGAGTACAAGGATGTGCATACCATACAGGCAGCCAATGTAGCCAATGGATGTAAGGGGGGGGGATGGCATATAGTCAGATTATTCAGCTGTTGTGAGTGTAAGAGTGTGTATATCATATAGACAGATTACGTAGCTGCAGTGGGTGCAAAAGTGTGCATGTCATATAGCCAGCCTATGTAACTGTAATGGGTACAGGGGTATTTGTACCAAATAACTGGATTATACAGCTGCAGTGGGTGCAATGATGTGCATACCATATAGGCAGATTATGCAGCTGCAATGGGTGCAAGGCTGTGCGTGCCATAAAAACAGATTATGTAGCTGTAATGGGTGCTATGGGCTGCATACTATATAGGAAGATCATGCATCTGCTATAAAGCCACTATAAGATAAAGTCAAACTCTTGATGATTCCATTTCCTTTGCTGTTGGGTAACAAGAACCTATAGAAGAGTATCCTCTCTGGAACTGCATCATCCTGGAAGAGAACCATCAAGCTATCCTCACTGCCGTGCTATCAGAGCTAAGAGAGGGGAGGTCAGAGAGACAAATCAAGATGCCATGCACATAGCGGAGCTTAAACAAATTATAAAAAATAAAAAATTATATTAAAAAAAAACATCCAGTTAAAAAAAATCCATATAACAGATATATTGCTTGTCAATATGAGATTTGTTTTAAATGGTAGCGTCTCTTTGAGTTACACCTCTGACATTCTCTAATTAGCTAATGTGTATGGGCCCTTACCTACAGTTCTAACTTAAGGCCCCAGTCAATAGTCAGCCAAACCTACCAATGGCGAAATCAGCGGAGGTTGAATCGAAAGACCTAAACCTTTTGTTTTCTATAGAGATTAGCCTTCATCAGAAGTGGCAGCATCTCTTTACTTTTTCCATTGTGAAAACATGCACGCTCAGCCAGGGCAAGTGTGCACGTGTATAAGGGAGGTCAGGAGGTATAGGTGACAGCTAGATGCCAGCAGCTATTGAAGGTGAATGAGCAGCTTTACTAGCTATTCTTTTCTGTATCTGGGCAGAGAATCAGTTTGCTCTGTATCTAAATACCCAGACTGACCCAGAGCAGGTTACTGGGGAGCTACTCCATCCCCCAGCACACAAGGGGCATGCCTCACCAGTCCACTAGTTTCGCCCCTGGACTATGTATAAATTTGGGACAATTATGCATGTAGGGCCTTATGTACTAAAACTAATAGTAAGACTGTCTTTGTTGCTCATCGCAACTAATCAGAATTCAGCTTTTATTTCATATAGTGATATGGAAAAATAAAAGCTAAGCTCTGATTGGTTACTATGGGTTCTGATTGGTTGCAATGGGCTCTGATTGGTTGCTATGACCTCTGATTCGTTGCTCTGGGCTCTGATTGGTTGCTATGACCTCTGATTCGTTGCTCTGAGCTCTGATTGGTCGCTGTGAACTCTGATTGGTTGTTATGAGCTCTGATGGGTTGCTTTGGGCTCTGATTGGTTGGTATGAGCTCTGATTGGTTACTATGAGCACTGATTGGTTGCTATGGGCTCTGATTGGTTGCTATGATTTCTGATTGGTTGTTCTGGGTTCTGATTGGTTGCTCTGGGCTCTGATTGGTTGCTCTGGGCTCTGATTGGTTGCTATGAGCTCTGATTGGTCGCTATGAGCTCTGATTGGTTGTTATGAGTTCTGATTGGTTGCTATGGGCTCTGATTGGTTGCTATGAGCTCTGATTGGTTGCTATGAGCTCTGATTGGTTGGTATGAGCTCTGATTGGTTGGTATGAGCTCTGATTGGTTGCTATGAGCTCTGATTGGTTGGTATGAGCTCTGATTGGTTGCTATGCGTTCTGATTGGTTGCTATGAGCCGTGATTGGTTGGTATAAGCTCTGATTGGTTACTATGAGCACTGATTGGTTGGTATGAGCTCTGATTGGTTGGTATGAGCTCTGATTGGTTGGTATGAGCTCTGATTGGTTACTATGAGCACTGATTGGTTGCTATGGGCTCTGGTTGGTTGCTATGAGCTCTGATTGGTTGCTATGGACTCTGATTGGTTGCTATGAGCTCTGATTGGTTTCTATGAGCTCTGATTGGTTGGTATGAGCTCTGATTGGTTGGTATGAGCTCTGATTGGTTAGGACGAGCACTGATTGGTTGCTATGAGCTCTGATTGGTTGCTATGGACACTGATCGGTTGTTATGAGCTCTGATTGGTTGCTATGGGCAACAAAGACAGTCTTACTGCCAGACAATTTCCATACATAAGGCCCACAGAGCTCATGATGAACTTCCATCACAGCGGGATGTTCGCCCAGTGGTAGGTAAGGACATTGGTTAGTTTATTTGTGCACCATTAGCACTTACATGCCAGACCGTATAATGGAACCTCAAAGTAAACTGTTTTATCTATGTTCAATGGGCCGCAGAAGTTCTCCCAAAGATCATCAGTCGGAGATCTTCTCAGTGTCCACTAAGGGGCAGCACACTCTCAGATATAGAGGGGGCGATCGAAAAGTAAAAGGCTAAAAAGTATCAAGACATTTTTATTACGCAAACGTTTTGACTCTAGTGACCAGAATCACGGCTATTGAAATGTAACACGACTGCACCGTGGAAAACAAACTTTCTGACTTTTTCGTAACTTTTGTCACTATCTTTACCACAATTAGGAAAGAGTTAGACACGTGGGACGACCTGTATGAACGGGGATGCAGCAGACGTCTGACGTCTTTTCAGCCTGAAAACTGGCGCAGCCCTTATCGCTCTGTTGTAACCAGGCGCACTCCAAAATTAGGCGAATTACAGAGCGCCCGCAACAATTTTTAATGCGCCTGAGATCGGGGGCGTGCTGGAGGCGTCTCACTACAACCGTACAAAACTACACATTTATAGCTTCAGTACAGCAAATCCAGGCGCATTACTGCTGGAACAGGTAGAGCACTTTAAAAGTGGTTTCCCTGAGCCAGAAGTGTCGCTTTGTAGCTAGAAAGTGCCAAATCTATGACCCGCAGTAGAACAGAGATTCAGGGGCATTCTACACTACTAATGCACGCAAAAAAAATGGCGCCTGGGCACCAAAAATCTTACGTGTCACCATTGGCTTCTACTGCAATACTGCAGATTTTGTAGGTTCCCAGGCAAATACAGCAATGCCTTTAAAATGTACAAGCCAGTTTGTCCTATAAGGATATGTACACTGGTCAGACTTTTCCTATTGGAAAAATCTTGTATATTGGCAGAAATTTTACTTTACATATGCAGTTTTCGCCTCTGATTTAGATGCGGGTTAGCTCCATTTAAATCGGCTAACCCTTGTTTCTCTTACCAGAACAGAATCCCAGCAGAATCCACTCAAAAGAATGAAAATGTCCATTTTAATTTTTAAATGTCCATTTCTGATTTGAAATCCATGGTGTGAGGTCTGCATTGTGGTTTACAGTGTGAACTAAAGCGTGGACCGGCCATATAAATGAATGACATATTCCACAAAGATTTGAACATGGAATCCACATTAAAATTTGTGCTGTGAACATTCCCTAAGGGTGTGTTCACACGTTGTATTGCGGCGCGTACAGTACACGCCGCAGTACATCGTGTGTCTCGGGAGCTTGCGCTGGTCAGCCTACCGGCCCCATTGACAGGCATTACTCGCGGCGTGTATTCGCCGTGAATAAATGACATGTCACTTATCTCCCCGCGCATACAATACGATCGCAATGTACGAACAGGCAGAGGAGGCGTAATCCATAATTCTCTATGAGAGCTATGGATTACCGTAATTTCGGCACGCATCTCGCCCGTATTAGAGCGCAAATATGCGGTGAAATGCGCGCCGAAATTACCCCGTGTGAACATAGCCTAACAGTGCTAGCCACAGCCAAAGACTGGGCTCTAACAGCTCCTACAAAACCTCCAGTCCTCTGGCATCTCCTATGCCACCTAGCAGCAGGGCACATGCCTTGTCAGAGCCCTGCTGAGCTCTACTCCTACTGTGAGCCTTAGTGTATGCCAAAGCCACCCACAGTGCCCATATAATAATACTCTTAGAAGGAACTGGATACACTTCAAAAACAAGGAGAAAAAATATGAAATATTATTCATTTACTAATCTGCTTTTTTCTAATTTACCTGAATGATCAAGAGTTAATTCTTGGCTGTAAATGTTTGAACGGCCGCCCCATACTTTCCTTCATGAAATTCATCCCCGGCACACCCGCTGCTATTTTAATGCTGGCACAGGGATCATTGTTGTTACATCTCCTTCTGCCATATCCTAGTGGCTACATTCTGCATTACTCTCTCACCTTTTTGTGAAATATTTAACTAATTCTTTTTATACGATTATTATAATAAAAATGCATTATTGTTATTTATTTGTTCTGATTTTTTGTGTAGTTTTGGTGGTGTTATATAGGATATATTTATAACTTTCTTACCCCATAACTAACATTTTGGTGTTATTGAGCATTTGGTTCTTTGAACATATAGGATTGTAGGTGTATAATCTGCCATATCCTACATCATTACATCGGTTAGCTCACAAAAAAGCATCTATCTATCTATCTATCTATCTATCTATCTATCTATCTATCTATCTATCTGTCATATCTATCTATCTACATATATAGATCTATATATATTTTTTATTTATATATATATATATATATATATATATATATATATATATATATATATATATATGTGTGTGTGTGTGTATGTAAGTGTACAGATTATACATCTATGAACCTATATGTTCAAAGGAGATATATATATATATATATATATATATATATATATATATATATATATTAACACTCCTCAGTACAAAATACTGTATATCAAGCAAGTTATAGTGTTTATGGGGTTCACTGGCCATTTGGGACAGGAATGTAACTGTAGGGACTACAGAGATGGTGGTTGGTACTAGGTCCTAGTGCCTGAGGCTTCCATGTGCTACATAACAAGACACCAGCATTATAAATAGCATACATATTTATACATGTACTATCTATCATAGTACTGTTCTATAGACGTATGAACAGTCGTACACCGAACTTGCACCAAACACAACACTTTTGAATGCCCCAAGTCTGCGGGGAGCGTTTCGCGCCAGAATTGTACAATTGCGCCAAAGTTTGGGGATGCCGAATTTCATGCGAATAAAAAAGGAATAGAATGCGCCTGATTTGTGAACCCGGTCTACAGCAGGTCATAAATGAGGCGCATTCCAGCGCTCGGGCGACACTTCTTGCTCAGGTAAACCACTTTTAAAGAACTCTACATGTTCCAGTAATGTGCCTAGAAATGCTATAGTGAAGCTATAAATAGCTCCCACAAGATTTGAAAATGTATGAACGGGGCAGCGCCTGATATCGGGCTGTAAAGACGCCAGATATCTGGTGCAGCCCTGTTCATACATGTCGGCCTATATGTACAAATACACCAAAATTTAGCACGTAACTATTGTACAAATCTATACCAATTTCAAAGTGGCAGGGGTGAGACAAATTTTGGCTTAGAATGGGACACGTATAAAGTGCTGTGAGACACTTTCATACATGCTGGTGCTTTCTACACTCTACAGTAATTTAAAACAGGTGTGTCTGCACCAGGTTTCATACATATTGCCCTACATGTTCGATAGGAGAGGGTACCATACAGGTTCTCCCCCCCCTATTAAGTCTTTGAGCCCATCAAAGCCCAGGTACAAAGGGGATTATGGTTGGGGGGGGGGGGGTAAAGCGTGGCATGTGCGTGCCACTTTCTGTTGACTATTAATGAATTAAAGGGGTTTTCCCATCTTGGTCATTTATAGCATATCCACAGGACATGCCATATATAGCTTATATATGCGAGTCCCTTGCGCCCAGTCCATAATCTTGCTATGGCCACAATGAACAGAGAGTTGGTCGCCCATACAGGGCTCTCTGTGTTCAATTCAGTGGGAGTTTCAAGTACAGCTGAAATGGATACACCCCTTTTAGTTCCATCAGAAGTAATTTCAGGGCCCCATACAGCTGACAGCATCTGGGCCCCCCAGCCATTACCAGTTCCTATCTTGCACCATTTCAGTGGGCCGCTTTTTTTTAAATAAAATTTGTTTAGGGCCCCTGACAGGATTTCTAACTCCTTTAACCCTGTGTATTATTGCTATAGTTGTTGGCATGAAGCTGGGGAGCATATAATAGCATGATAACATAGCCTCTTGGTGGTAGTTAGTTGCCAGTTTGCCTGGGTGTCCCACACTAAATTTAAAGTTTTTTTCTTTACTTCAGCCTATGGACAAGAGGGGTTATTTTCTAGAAATACAACATAAAAAAATGTCTAACCTCATACAACTCCTTTAAGAAATGTTGTAGCTAAACAATTCAGATGATCTAATCAGACTGAAATAACATTAGGCCAGTAATTGTACAGATCTGTGGCTTGTGTTGGTTACCTCCTCAAAATGGTGGCAGGTCCCACATCTCCCCTAATATCTATCTCTTTCTTTTCTCTAGCTTTCTATTTTATCTATCTCTCTTTCGTCCTATCATATATATCTCTATATATATATTATCTTTTCCTTCCTTCCTTCCTTCCTTCCTTCCTTCCTTCCATAATTAAAGGTTTCCAGATTACAATATACTATAGTCCTACATCATATTTATTGCATGCAGTATGCAGAGACTGGAGGCCAGGAAATTATGAAGAAGTTACTGATCACATATTTGGAACGTCCTGGTGTTTTGTTGGAGAAGCAGTTACATCACTGTAGGTCCAGATGGCATTGTAGTAAAATGCAAAAATAAGAGCATATTTGGTGATAAAAAAGAGTACATGGCTTGCTAAGGGGACCTTGTGAATAAGGAGCCTGCTCCTGCTACTGCATGGCAAGAATCGGTGTAGACCACCGCTCTCCGGGAGAAAGGGTTGAGTTATTGGCCAGGAATGACTTCCCTCTACCACAGGTGTCAAACTCAAGGTTCGAGGGCCGAATCTGGCCCACCATGCTCTTTTATGTGGCCCCCAAGAGCTTGGACACAACTGGTGTGCAACTCACTGGTGGTGGCACAGCTCTGACAGCCCTACCAACACACATAGTCACCCTCCAATGGCCCATTGAGGGCAACCATAATACTGTTGTAGACCACGGTGAAAATGAGTTTGACACCCCTGCAACCCTTTGTGGATGAACAGTTTAATTTCATCACAGCAGTGATGCAGCTTTTTCTGAGTAGTCCTTGCAGCGGGGCAAGGTACTGGATATGAACCCAAGGTTCTACCAAAGATGGATTACACCAAAGTGACAGCTCTCGGCCATCCCTGTGCACTACTGTGTGTCTCTAGGAGGGTCCCCCACAACAGCATGCCCCACTTTATGTAGTTTATGTTGTTATACCAGTATTAGGGGACGTCCACTCAACGAGTAAAATTTACTTGTTGGACTCTACCATTGAACACAGCATCTTCTGATGTGTTTTCAACCTGTTCATTGCATTTGGATTTAGGATAGTTTATCTACTCTAAGTTTACAATCAGAATTGAGTCCCATTCATTCCTATGTGGTTTTGGATGTGGATCTGCATTAAAAACCACATTCAAATGTGTTGAGCGCATTTAACACAAAGTTTTTAGCCATCCCTATTGATGGTGTAGTACATTTCCATGCTTTTTCTTTTTAATATGTTTTTTTGATTGAGCATTTTATAATGATACAAAACCATACCAATGTATACCTGACCAAAAGGAAGAACGAACTAACAGACCTAGAATAGAAACAGGCTGCATCCTAAGGGTCTGTCCACATGACATGGTTTTCTTGGTCGGATTTTCAGATGGTTTGCGGATTTGGAAACCAACAAGAAATCATCCCCATAGACTTTAATAGAAAATCCGGTCAGTACTCTACACTGAATGGATTTTCAGCTGCCGGCATTTTGAAAAACTTGGAGCATGCACAATCTTCCTCATGGTTTTCGGGCGGAAGTGTGCAATTCAATGGTTCTGAAGGACAGTGAATCCGCAAACCTTGGACAGAACCGTCCCCCCAAAACCTTTGAAAGACGATAAAATACCGTCCGGATTCTTAAACAGAACCTGACCAGCATTTTACATATGCCGCATGGACGCACCCTGTACAGAGTAACTGTAACGATCCGGCGGCAACAGCATGCGCTGATGCGTCGATCACTGGTATCCGGGCGTGGATCCACTGTGATCACCGCAGGTGAGATGGTAGATGGAGATCCAGGGAGCGGAGTCTAAGGGGCTCCTGGTCTTCACCAGAGCCCACCACAAAGCTGGACGGACTTTGCTGCGGGAACCGCCAGGTCGCTGCCCCTGACGTGGCTACCTGCGGTGACAGCCGAGGTGCAGGACAGGAACTCCAGGCACAGAAACGTATGTAGCAGGATACAGCCGGAAACTAAAAAGGTGCAACATCAGGATACAGCAGGTAACTAGACAGGAACAGCGGCAGGATACAGCAGGTACGAGACAGCAGAAGACAACAGACAGGTGGTCAGGAGCTCTGGTGGACTGCAGTACTGAACCAGGCATCTCAGGGGTTAAGCTGGCAGGAGCTCAGATGGACACAGCTCTCTGCATGAGGCTCAACACAACAATGGACTGACCCAGAGCATAGACAGGAACTTACTCTTATAGCCAGGGGTCACAGGTCAAGAGGAAGGTGAACAGGACAGAGAACCTATAAAGGGCAGGAAGCAGCCTCGTGCGCGTCCTAGGAGGTGCAGAGCACATACATGACCCCAGGAAGCAAAAGCAACAGGACAGGCAAGTATACAGCAGAACACAGGCTTCTGGGACCCCTGCACAGGGAGCCCCAGCAGAGACATGGCAGGCACGGATACGGTGACGGTCCAAAGCAGGGACCGCATCGTGAACCATGACAGCAACATATTTTTCACAGCTTGTCTTCCAGTCACACTCTTGACCAGTAACTGTCCTCTCCTTTCCGACAGTCCACTCCGACAACTAGACTTGAATGGACAGGCCTCAGTAGGCATCAGGGCAGCAGTCTATCAGTAGGCGCTCTAGACCTACTGCTCCAACAGTGGCTTCCAAAATGTCTCTCATCCTTTCCTTAGTTTACTGGTTTTACTGTTTAGCACATAGAAAGCTCTGCATGTGGTCAGTCTTTGCACTGGTATCAACCTTGACATTTCATGGCTTCTCTTGTCCAACCATCATGTTTTGTGGTGTCCAGCAACACTGACACCACTTCTGTAGGCAGCCATCAATTGGCCCTTATCACAAAAGGGCAACAGATGGTCAAATAGATGGTGTGCAAAACAATACAATTTTACATAAGGCCTCGTTCACACGGCTTATTCTGGGACGGATTGGAGCCGTACTGCGCGCCGTATTTGCGCTCCAATACGGCTGGAATCCGCCCCAGTCATTGCGGTAATCCACAGTTCTCATAGAGAACTATGGATTCCGTCTCTTCTCCCCGCTCGGCGAATCCGCCGCGGGGGGGAGAAAGTGACATGTACATTATTTACGGTGCGTACGCGCCGTGGATAATGGATTTCTATGGGGCCGGCGAACTGGCGGCCTCCCCGCCCAACCCCCGCTGCACGACAGCCGGCGTAATTGCAGGGCGAAATCCGTCTCCGCAATTACGCCGGCAATAAGCCGTGTGAACCTTGCCTAAGAGGAGGCTTACCTCTCCCTTACAGGACCAAGAGTCATGGAAAGCAAAAAAAGTCACGCTAATAAAGGGTCCAGTTTGGTCTTTGTTGTGGGTGCCACCTGTATTTGATTTGCCCGTTACTTGTCTAGTACAAGGTACAAGTCTCAGGCTGGCCACTATGATTAGATGAATGAGTTCATGACTGAGGGTTTTTTTCTGCTGATTGCTAAAAAGATGTCACACAAAGCATAATATCTTTTTTAAAGTAGAAATTCAATCAAAAAATATATTTTTGGGAACAGAGTTCCCACCATTTTATAAAATATTTTTTTAGGATGATAAAGTAGCCATAGTCATAAGATGCTAGTTGGCAGACAATGTCTGTGTAACGGCTGGGTAGTGGATCCGCCGGACCACCGCAAGCGATGATAGTTAAGCCACCCCAGGGAACGGAATCTAAGTAGCCCCGGGTTTTCACCAGAGCCCGCCGCAAAGCGGGATGGTCTTGCTGCGGCGTGAGGCTACCAGGTCGTCCCCCCTGACGTGACTTGCTTGCGGTGGCGGCCGAAGTGCAGCGAGGTACAGAATCGTAGTCCGGGAATCGTAGTCGTGGGCAGGCAGAAGGTCAGGGCAGGCGGCAATGGTTCGGAGTCGGGAAAACGTAGCGAGAGGTCTGGTACACGGTAGGGCGAGAACACACTTAGGGAACGCTTTAGCTAAGGCACGAGGCAACATAGATCCAGCAGGGAAGTGACGTGGGTGAAAAACTTTTTATAGGGACAGCGCCCGGCAATTACCCAATTACCGGCGCACTGTTCCTTTAAATGTACGTGAACGCACGCGCGCGCACGCGCTAGGGGGCGCGCACGCGCATTCCGGCCGGCAGGGGACGAGGACCGGACGGGAGCGAGGCCAGGTGAGTGGATGGGACGGGGGCGCCACGACCGGCAGTGCGGTCCGCGGGGCCCCCCTTCCCCGCCGGGGACCCGCCGCGGGGACCGCGGGTGCAACCACGGTCCGAACCACGGACTGCGGCGCAACCCGTTACAGTACCCCCCCCCCCCTTAGGCCTCCCCACCTTTTTAGGCCGCAGAAATTGGGGAAAGAGGTCCGATTCAGGATTTTGGATTCCGGCTACAAGGATCTCTCCTCAGGTCCGAAGCCCCTCCAATCCACGAGGAAGAAACGTCTCCCTCTGACCGTTTTCATATCTAAAATGTCCTTTACCTCGAAGATGTCAGTGGATTCGGCTACTGAGGAAGGCGTCACATTCTTCCGAGAGAACCGGTTCAGCACCAGAGGCTTAAGGAAGGACACATGAAATGCGTTGTGGATCCGGAGAGATGGAGGCAAACAGAGCTTGTATGTCACAGGGTTCAACTGCCGAAGAACCTTGAAGGGTCCGATGAAGCGAGGGCCCAATTTAAGACTAGGGACCTTCAGGCGCACATATCTTGAAGAGAGCCAAACTTGGTCCCCAGGAAGAAAACGTCGGGGCAGGTCTTTTTCCTTTTGTCCGCCTGAGACTTCATCGGGCGGAGGCCCGAAGTAGAGAGTGTCGCGTCTCCTGCCAGATGGCCTTGATATCCCGAACCTGGTCGTTGACAGTGGGCACATCCGAGTTAGGAGGCAGGGGAAGGGGAGGGTGCAGGTGGCGGCCATAGACTACAAAGAACGGAGAGACGCCGGCAGCATCCAAGTCCCAATGGTTATACGCAAATTCGGCCCACGGGAGCAGCTCGGTCCAGTTGTCCTGACGTCCGGACACAAAGTGACGCAGGTATTCTCCCAGAATCTGGTTCACCCTCTCCACCTGCCCATTGGACTGAGGGTGATAGGCCGATGAAAAGTCCACCTTGACTTGCAGATGGGAGCACAACGCACGCCAAAAACGGGAAACAAATTGAACACCGCGGTCGGAGACAATGTGTGAGGGCAGTCCATCAAGCCGGAAGACATCCCGGGAAAGGGAAAGACTAGCCAATTGTGGGGCAGATGGCAGGCCAGGGAGAGGCACAAAGTGGGACATCTTTGAGAACGGTTTTTCCCCACCCAGATGACCGAATTCCCAGAGGAGACTGGTAGACCCGTGCGAAGTCCATAGCTATGTGCGTCCATGGGATTTCAAGGAAACAGGAGAGGATGCAAGAGGCCAGCGGCCTGTGGTGTGGGACCTTGTTCCGAGCACAAGTAAACACAGGCGAGGGTGTAGTCTTGACTCCTGTGCTAGAGTCGGCCCAGTAGTGCCGCGAGATCAATGCATAAGACTTCCGAGCTCCGGGATGACCAGCCACCAAGGAGCTATGCCCCTACTCCAGAATCTTCCTCCTGAGTGCCGGCGGCACGTACGTCTTGCCCGTAGGGATGTTTTGGAGACCTGCGGGAGCCACGTGAACCAAAACCGTTCGGGGAAATGATGTGTTGTGACAGGGGTTTTCTTCACGACACGTCGAGGCCGAGAGAGAGGGCATCCGCCTTGACGTTCTTCTCGGGCGGGCCGGAAAATGTATATGAAAGTCAAACCGTGAGAAAAAAAAGAGACCATCGGGCTTGGCGAGGGTTTAGACGTTGGGCCGTCTGAAGATACAACAATTTTTTGTGGTCCGTAAAGATGTTGATTGGGTGACGAGCCCCCTCCAGTAGATGTCGCCACTCCTCTAGGGCCAACTTGATGGCCAAGAGTTCCCGGTCCCCAATGGCATAGTTTCGCTCAGCCGGCGAAAAGGTCTTTGAGAAGAACCCACATGTGAGAACCTTGCCTTTGGAGCTTCTCTGCGGAGGACCGCCCCTGCCCCCACGGAAGAGGCATCCACCCCCAAAGGAGAAGGCCCCCTCGGAATCAGGCCGGACCAAGACAGGAGCTGTGGAGAAGGCCGTCTTTAGATCCACAAACGCCTTCTCGGCCTCCGGGGGGCCAGCCTCTCGGGTTCGCATTCTTCCTAGTAAGGGCCACGATAGGAGCCACCAAGGTGGAGAAGTGGGGAATAAATTGTCGGTAATAGTTCGTGAAGCCCAGGAAGCGCTGTATTGCCCGAAGACCGACAGGAGGGGGCCACTGCAGTACGTGGAGAGTTTTGCTGGGTCCACCTTTAGCCTTCAGCCGAGACTTTTGTAGCCGAGGAAAAAGGGAGCTGGTCCGAGGAATAAGCATTTCTCCAGCTTGGGTACAATCGGTTGCTGCGCAGACGTGCAAACCTGGCGTACTTGTGCCGTGTGAGTCCGAAGATCAGAGGAGAAAATCAGGATGTCATATAGGTACACTATGACACAGGTGTACAAGAGATCCCGGAAGACATCATTGGGCGAGTTCTTGGAACACCGCTGGAGCGTTACAGAGCCCCAAAAGGGGATCACGAGATACTTAAAATGTCCATCTCGGGTATTAAACGCGTCTTCACTCATCCCCCCCCGAATTCGGATGAGGTTATGGTCCTCGCAGATCCAACTTGGGAAAACACTTTAGCCCCTTGAGACGGTCAAAAAGCTTGAGATCAGTGGGAGAGGGTAGCGATTTTTACGGTGATCTTACTTAGACCCGCGTAGTCTATACACGGACGGAGGGAACCATTTCCCTTTTTCTGCACGAAGAAAAACCCGGCTCCGGCTGGGGAGGAGGACTTACGGGAAAGAATCCTTTTTGCAGATTCTCCCGAATGTAGGCTGACATGGCCTGAGTCTCTGGCAAAGGACAGCGGGTAGACCCTCCCCCGGGTGGACTGGTTCCCGGCAGGAGGTCAATAGGGCAGTGGTATGGCCGATGTGGTGGCAGCGATTCAGCCTCTTTCTCGGAGAATACATCCCAAAGTTCTGGTATCGGCCAGGCCTGGCAACGGCTTGACGAGCGGAGGCGGAGAAGTGGTAGGCACCCGGGGGTGGCACCTCCAAGCAACAGTTCTGGCATTCCGGTCCCCAACGCAGGACTTCGCCTGTCTTCCAATCGAGGTAGGGGCGTGGCCTTGCAGCCAGGGAAGCCCCAAGAGGATCGCCGAGGGGAACACGGGACAGAATGTGGAACGTGATCTTCTCCTTATGCAGAGCCCCCACCGGAGTGTCAACCGGCCCCGGGGTTATGTAACCAGATGGGGTCACGGAGGAGCTCCCCACTGACCAAGATATAAGCAGCGGCTTCTCCAGTGGACTACAAGGTATGCGGAAGGGTTACCAATGAGCCAAGGATGAAGTTCCCGGCAGACCCCGAATCCAGGAAGACAGAACTCCAGAACGAAGAACCAGCATCAGATGTCACCTCCACTGGCATCATCAAACGTGGAGAGGAGGAAACTGCCACTAGGGGGCCGCCTCTCCGACGGCTCCCAGGTGTGAGCGTTTCCCGGACACTGGGATGTAGCGGACAGCTTTGCGGAAATTTGGGCCGGCTGGCGGGAGTAGAGACATAGCTTCTCGGTTCGGCGACGGTTCAGCTCCTGCTCGAATAACTGGGACCCGGTCCACTTGCATGGGTTTTCCCCCTCAGAGGTTGAGGAGACAGTAATGGAGGATGCTGAAAAACCGGGGCCAGATGAAAACCGCCGAAGGGGCGTGCAGTGTCTCTTTCCCGACGCAGCTCCTCCTGCCTCTCTGCGAACCTTACATTCAATAGGGTTGCTAGATTAAAATTTGCTCACTAGGGAGGACGGGAGGTCTCTTGCTGCCAAAGCGTCTTTAACCCGGCTGGACAGGCCCTTTTTGAAAGTGGCACAGAGGGCGGCATCATTCCACATGAGCTCAGAAGCCCGAGTACGGAACTGTACCGCATAGTCACCCACCGCTGAGTCGCCTTGACGAAGGTTCAAGAGGGCGGTCTCAGCAGAGGAAGAAAGCGCCGGCTCCTCGACGACGGTACTGAATACCTGGAGGAAGGTCTGTAGATCCGCCGGTCACAGGGTCGTTCCTGTCCCAGAGAGGAGTTGCCCACGCCAGGGGGCCCTTTCCCCGATAGTAGGCTCACCACGAAGGCCACCTTAGGGCCTCTCCGAAGGAAACTGATCCGCCATCAGTTCTATGTGCATAGGGGCACTGGGAATGAAACCCGGGAGAGCTTGGGATCCCGGAAAAACTGATGGGGAAGGGGAGCCCAAGCTTGGGTCCCACGGTAGCCAATGGAACGGCTGACATAGACGGTGTCACCGAACGGGGCCGCAGGTGGAGACTGTTGCTGGGATGCGAGGAGCTGACGCATCATGGCGGAGAGCTGGCCCAACTGCTGTGCCTGTTGTGCGATTTGCTGCGGACTGCTGGGCAACCACGTCGTAACATAGGCGATGCTTGGCGGGGCACCTTGGCGGGATCCCTGGCTGGATTAACTGTAACGGCTGGGTAGTGGATCCGCCGGGCCCCCCCAACCGCTGGTAGTTAAGCCACGCCAGGGAACGGAATCTAAGTAGCCCCCGGTTTTCACCAGAGCCCGCCCCAAAGCGGGATGGACTTGCTGCGGCGTGAGGCTACCAGGTCGTTACCCCTGACGTGACTTGCTGCGGTGGCGGCCCAGGTGCAGCAAGGTACAGAAGCGTAGTCCGGGAATCGTAGTCGTGGGCAGGCAGAAGGTCAGGGCAGGTGGCAATGGTTCGTGGTCGTGGACAGGCAGGAAGGTCAGGGCAGGCGGCAAAGGTTCGAAGTCGAGAAACGTAGCAGGAGGTCTGGTACACGGTAGGGCGAGAACACACTTAGGGAACGCTTTAGCCCAAGGCACGAGGCAACTAGATCCAGCAGGGAAGTGACGTGGGTTTCAAAAACTTATATAGGGGGCAGCTCCGGCAATTACCCCAAAAAACCGGGGCACTGTCCCTTTAAATGTACCCTGAACGCGCGCGCGCACGCGCATTCCGGCCGGCAGGGGACGAGGACCGGACGGGAGCGAGGCCAGGTGAGTGGATGGGACGGGGGCGCCACGACCGGCAGTGCGGTCCGCGGGGCCCCCCGTCCCCGCCGGGGACCCGCCGCGGGGAACGCGGGTGCGACCGCGGTCCGAACCACGGACCGCGGCGCAACCCGTTACAGTACCCCCCCCTTAGGCCTCCCCACCTGTCAACCTTTTACATGGACTTCAATAGATAATCTGCGCAGCAGTCCCACTGCACGGATTTTCCACCGGACGTCTTTTTACATCGCCGGTGGTCTGAAAAACATTGAACATGTTCACTCTTCCGCCCGGTTTTTTGGGCAGAACATGAACCTGTTGGTGCGAAGGTGGGAGGGCTTGAATCCGCAAACCGCAGAGAAAAGCCGTCCCCCTATGTACCAAAAACAGACCAAATACCGGTAAGATTTCCCATCCGGTAATTGATCTGTGCCATATAAACGGCCCCTAAAATGCCGTATTTCACTTTGAAAATGGCGTCTTATTGTAATATGCAAT
Organism: Phyllomedusa bahiana; assembly: GCA_025379985.1. Lineage (NCBI taxonomy): Eukaryota > Metazoa > Chordata > Amphibia > Anura > Hylidae > Phyllomedusa > Phyllomedusa bahiana. Next base: position 20,452 of record JAODAL010035258.1, on the reverse strand, counting down.
GGGATGGCTGAAATCTAAAAAACAGTCTTAAATATCGCACGAAAAACAAAACCGAGTGTAAAATACTGGTCTGATTGTAATTGAGAATCCGATCAGTATTTGTACATTGCCGTGTGGATGCAGTCATACTGTAGGCAGGGGCGTAGCTATAGGGGGTGCAGAGGTAGCAGTCGCTACCGGGCCCTGTAGCCTGGAGGGGGCCCAAATGCCCTTCTGCCACATAGGAAGACACCAGTATTATAAATAACACATGGTAGCTGGGGGGGGCCCAATTTAACTTTTTGCATTGGGGCCCAAGAGCTTTAAGTTACGCCTCTGACTGTAGGCCAGGATTGATTCAGTTCACTGCTATCTCCCTCCACCTCTTCATAAACCATCATCTATCCCTCAGCTAATTAATTAACCACCCAACTGGGGATCTTGAGACTCAACTATACACTGTGGCTCCATACCAGTATCTGTCATTTAACCTACTCTACATGTTTATTTTAGTAGGTAGAAGAACCTCTCCCAAAAGCTTATGGGTCTTTGCAGACCTTAAGGAATGGCCATTTTGAAATCCAACATGCCGGATCATTATTACCCCAATATCTGCTATTTATATGTACATATGTGATTTTCAAGCTCCGTACAAACTCATTGTGGTTAGAATTACCATCAGCATTTGCCAGTGGTTGTGGTCTCTGGACCAACTTAATGTGTGGTCAGTCCTCAATATACCCGGTACCTGAGTAACTGGTATAAATCACTTATGAATGTGTACAGTATCCTTATTGTACAGGAACTTGCAGTAGGAAACAACATTGAGTTGCTTGACCACTCTATCCTATGCCAAGAACAAGTTCACCCAACAAATTTTGAATGGGAAAATCGGTCTATTGCTATAACTCAGGATATCCTTCTGATAATGTGTTATGTTACAGAGGACCAGAGCCATGTTTCATCTTGCTCCACACATGCTTCAAGGGATTTTCCATGAGGGCTACTCCTGTTAATGCCCTATTAGGACATTTGAACAATATAGATGGAGGTCTCCCAATAAGCGCACCATTCTATGAGCCAAAACGAAGTCCAAGAATTATTCTCTCCAGTTTGGGACAATCCAGCCCATTCCTGTATTTCATTAGATATTCCTTTTAATGGCTGCCATGTAACTCTACATCTTCCATGAAGTGAACACTGCAGGGGAAATGGATGGCTGGTGGCTGCCACCTTTCTTGACAATACCAGAGATTAGCCAGCTTCATTTCCATTAGAGGTTATCTTGTTGAGACGACCCGTTTAAAAGACATGTCCATTATGTCTATTCTTGAAACTCTATGTATAACTTTCATTGGTTGAAAAGGGAAGGGGCAGACTATTGGGAACACTGCACCACCTCGCTCTCTCCTTCTATAGTATATTGGAGCACATAGAAATATATGTGTATATCTATAACATTTTGAAGTCTCCAACAATTATGTATTTTTTTTCTCTAATGGCCCTTTCCCCATAATTTCCCACACACAATTACCTACACTGATCTAGTGGTCAACAAAGGGGCTAACTGGCTATTTTAGTAAGATGCTACAAAGTGAATAACTACCATTATCTATGTTATCATTAAGTCAGTGGAGGAAGTAGCTGGTTACTATTATGCTGCATCTTGGATGCATATTTGGCCGGTGCAAGATTAAAAGGAGCCGGAATGATGTGGTTTTCCAGCTGTAACTCATGTGCCACATTGCACTCCTGCACACTACACGAAGACCAGCAATTATTTCTTATTGCTAGCTTTATTGAAGATCAAATTTGCTGAAGAGTCATGTACAAAGGCTGCTCTGCTACAATATGTGCTCCTGACCTGCACAGCAGTCCCTGTGGTCAGTTCGGCCTTGACCCGAACATGTGGCAGAACACACAGGGCGACATGTATGATTTTTGGCGCTTAGACGCCAATTTTTATGTGCATAATAATAGTGTAGAATGCGCCTGAATCTATGAACCTGTTCTACTGTGGGCCAGGCGCATTCTAGCGCTAAGACAACACTTCTGGCTCAGGTAAACCACTTTTAGGCGCCAAAAACGCGCCTAAAACATGCTTCAAGAATTGACACGACACTTCTTTTTCATTGCTTCCAAAGAAGCGTGTAAAAACCTTGTCGTGTGTGAACTACAACAAGGTTTTACATATGGAATCAATGAAATGAATTGGGGGCATTTTGGAAGTGTTTTGGACTAGGTTTTGGGCGAGGAAATGCTCAGAAAATCTCGTCCAAAACCTCGTCTAAATAAGCCGTGTGAACAAGCCCTTGAAGTGCTCTACCTGTTCCAGCAGTAATGCACCTGGTTTTGTCATACTAAAGTCATAAATGTGTAGCTTCGTACGGTTGTAGTGCGACGCCTCCAGCACGCCCCTGATCTCAGGCACATTACAAAGTGCTGCGGGCGCTCTGTAATGCGCCTAATATCGGAGTGTGGACATTTTAAAAATATAGCGAACGGGGCTGCATCTGATACCGGGGCACCAGACACCAGACTTCTGGCACAGCCCCGTTCATACATGTCGCCCTTGATCTCTGTGGGGGACATGTATGAACGGGGCTGTGCCAGAAATCATACATGTCGCCACAAATGTCCAATTTTAGGATTAGTCCAGTAGTACAGCGAAAAGGTCAGATCCCCTCCAACAGGGTGCACTGGATTTATTTACTAAATTACACCTCGCTTTGATCAATCTGCATGTGTTGAAACAGAGCAGCATTTACCAGGTCAACCACAATCTCAATGCATTTGTTGCCCAACAGAATACTTTGTGGACAATACTTTTCTAAATTCTTCATAATTTGACCCATTAACAATGCTGTGACTTCTTTTCATTTTTTTCTCCGCGCCTTCAAGGAGCCGTATATATTTTGTTTCTGTCTATAGAGGGCTATTAGGGGTTGTTTTTTGGCGGAACAGGATGTGCTTTTGATTGGTGCCATTTTTGGGTTTGCAAAGTGGCAACTTTGGCACTGGAATTTTTTTTCTTCTACCATGTTTACTGCACGGGATAAATGATGTTATACTTTAATAGATCGGACTTTTACCAACGCAGCGATGCCCATTATGTGTCACCTTTTCTTTTTTTAATTGTAGAATGGCAAACGTAGGGTGTTTTGAACTTTCACTTTTTTGTATTACTTGTAGTTCCCCTAGGGTACTTGACTACTAGGGGGTGCAATCGCTTGTACATTTTTCTACTATCTATAAATATAATTATTTATATTTTTATATATTATATATATATATATATATATATATATATTATTATACACTTATTTATTTATTTTATATATTTTGCAGAAAGATATACAAAGAGGTGTAGGGTGTAATATGAGCATAACATGGCATACTATGGAGTAACATGGCACTTGGCACCCTGCATTGTCGCAAGGTGTTGCAACCATAATTCAGACCCTACTATACGACCATGTAAATTAAGGCGGTCTCCATTTATTAAAGCTATTTTCATACACGCTGCAAGGGAATTCTGTACTGGTAGAGTAAGTTCCATGTCCAGGAACTAGGTTAGGAAGGAGAACAGTCATAAAGAGTGTCTCTTGCTCTGGAGGACCTGTCCTGTATTACACAGACAGCTCATTTATTTAAAGGGGTTGTCTCACTACATTGATTCATCTTACCTCAGTCTATTTTCTTGGTTTCACTTTGAATTCAGGGGCGTGTTTACTGGCTTCTACGAGGCTGCAGTAGAAGCCAGGTCTGTAGCTATAGCAACCAATGCTGGCAGCCTATCAGGAGAGATTGAACAGGTCTGTAGCTATAGCGACCGGTGCTGGCAGCCTATCAGGATGGATCAAACAGGTCTATAGCTATAGCGACCTGAGGAGCTGATGCAGCCCATACAAGAGGGGATATCTAGGAATAGGTAGGACACTGTTAATGGACATATATTGTAAAGTGACTTGTTTTTGCAAGATCTTTAACATAAAAAGCAATCTTTGAAGCGAGACAACCCCTTTAAATGGGCACTGTATAATGCTGATTGCAGGGGGCACTGGCTGGAGTACACTTTGTAATCGGTTTCTTGTGACCATTCAGATAGGAATTGTCCAAAACAGAAACCCACTTTAAAGGGGTTTTGCCACGATGTAATGTTGACGTGAGATCCTCCAAAATGGGTATTTAATCACTTTTCTAAATATATGTGATTACAAAAAGTGAAGCATGTGAGAGCTACAGCATTGCCCAGTCCCCCTTAGTTTCTGAAAGTTTACATTAGACAGGACCAGGACACTGACAGGAGCTGATCTGGCTGCGCTTGCCTGTTTGCACTTCTTATCTGATGACAGGGAACATGAAGGAGCTTGCAAGTGCCTGGGGAGAAAGTGCAGTGTATGAGACTGTCTACTGTATAGAGAATCCACTGGTTGTAATGTAATTATTTGAGTAAACATTGCAGAAGCTTCCTTCTTCCTCACTCTCTGCCCAAGGCTGTTTTTAAAAGAGAAAAGCAGAGGCAGAGCACAAGATTCATATGCAGTCATGTACAGAAGCTGTAGCTACTCGAAGAATCAACTCCACTGGTGGGCCAAAGGAAACATTTCCACCGGCGGGCCCCAGGCACCCCAGTCCAATACTGACGGAAGCCAAAGAGAAGCATATAGTGCTCCTGGTGCTCCCCACGTCATCCGAATTATAGGATAATTTCTCTTCCAGAAGCATTGCCAATTGCATTCCATAAAACACTGCAGAATTTTACTTGCAGGCATACACACCTGCATGCAGTATACAGGGGTCTAATCCTTGATCATTCTGATCATTATATATCATGCAAATATAAGCTGGAGGGCATCCTCATCCGTGGCACAGGCTGCATTTTCATCCAATGGTTGGAGAGTCACTTCAAATAATTTTTGATAAGGCCCTCCACCCTGCTGTATCCTTAAACTGCATAAATATTGAAAGTACATTTTTTTTGTTTTACAAGCTTGTAGTTCTGATCATGGCCACATGGGGCGCCTAAACTGCACACAGACTGAAAGTTGAAGAGTTTTCTATTGTTTATAAAAAAAACATTATGCAGAAAATCGAGCAGCAAATCCGCTTTATGATATAGAAGGTCAAGGTTCAAAAAACTTGCTATCGTCTTATGTGATGTGTACAATTATTTTTATAAAAGTTTGCTGCTTTCTATTAGTCTTAAAAGGACTCAGTGTCTGCTGTTCCAGATGACTGCATGCCGAAAATGACTTTCCAACGTGTTGGAAAATCTTCTTGACAGACATCTGTTATTGTAATTAGTTAAACACTGGCACTAACATTCTTGAAATGGTCCAATATCTAAACATTCACTTAAAGGAAAGTTGTACATATATATATATACATATATATATATATATATATATATATATATATATATATATATATATATATATGTATGTATGTATGTATGTATGTATATATATATATATATATATATATATATATATATAGTATATATATATACAGTATCTCATAAAAGTAAGTACACCCCTCATATTTTTGTAAATATTGTATATCTTTTCATGGACAACACTGAAGATATGACATTTTGATACAATGTAAAGTAGTCAGTGTATGGCTTGTGTGACAGTGTAAATTTGGTGTGCCCTCAAACTAACTCAACAAACAACCATCAATGTCTAAACCGCTGGCAACAAAAGTGAGTGCACCCCTAAGTGACAATGAACAAATTGTGCCTAGAGCATCAATATTCTGTGTGGCCACCACTATTTTCCAGCACTGCCTTAACTCTCTTGGGAATGGAGGTCACTAGAGCTTCACAGGTTGCAGCCACTGGAATCCTCTTCCCTTCTCCATGACGACATCACAGATCTGGTGGATGTTAGAGATCTTGTGCTCCTCCACCTTCCGATTGAGGAGGCCCCACTGATACTCAAAAGGGTTTAGGTCTGGAGACATGCTTGGTCAGTCCAGTACCTTTAGTTTCATTTTCTTTAGCAAGGCCACTTTAGGTGTTTGAGGTCGTTATCATGTTGGAATAAGGGAAGGGACCATGCTCTGCTTCAGTATGTCACAATACATGTTGGCATTCATGGTTCCCTCACTGAACTGTGGCTCCCCACAGCTGGCAGCACTCATGCACCCCCAAACCATAACACTCCCACCACCATGCTTGACTGTGGACAAGACACACTTGTCTTTTTACTCCTTACCTGGTTGCCGCCACACACGCTTGACATCATCTGAAACAAATAAGTTTATCTTGGTCTCAACAGAGCACAGGACACGATTCTAGTAATCCATGTCCTTAGTCTGCTTGTCTCCAGCAAACTGCGGGCTTTCTTGTGCATCATCTTTAAAAGAGGTTTCCTTCGGGGATGACAGCCATGCAGACCAATTTGATGCAGTGTGTGGTGAGCACTGACAGGCTGACCCCCGACCCCTGTAACCTCTACAGCACTGCTGGCAGCACTCATATGCCTATTCTGAAAAGACAATCTCCGGATATGGCGCACTCAACTTCTTTTATCAACCATGGCGAGGTCTGTTCTGAATGGAATCTGTCTTGTTAAACCACTGTATGGTCTTGGCCACCGTGCTGCAGCTCAGTTCCAGGGTGCTGACAATCTTCTTATAGCCTCGACCATCTTTATGCAGAGCAAAAATTTCTTATTTTCAGATCGTCATACAGTTCTTTACCATGAGGTGCCATGTTGAACTTCCAGTGACCAGTATGAGAGAGTGTGAGAGAGATAACACCAAATCTAACACACCTGCTCCCCATTCACACCTGAGACCTTGTAACACTAATGAGTCACATGACACCATTAAGGGAAAAGGGCAAATTGAGCACAATTTTTATCCATTTTCACTAAGTGGTATACTCACTTTTGTTTTCAGCGGATCAGACATTGATAGCTGTGTGTGGAGTTATTTTGAGGACACATCAAAGTTACACTGTTATACAAGCCGTGCACTGACTACGTTACATTGTATCAGTGTCAGATCTTCAGTGTTGTCCCATGAAAAGATATCATACAATATTAACAAAAATGTGAGGGGCGTACCCCCTTTTGTGAGATGCTGTATGTGTATACACAAATCAGCTATAACATTAAAGTGAACAGTTATATGAGTTATACTAATAAATGTCTTTATGATACACCGTTTGGGGTTTTTTGAAGTAAGGGTTTTTGAAGCTTATTTTTGGAACATTTAAGAATCCAAATGACAATTTCCCAAAAAAGTAACATTTTCACGGGTCGAGCTTCTCCAAAAAGAGGAGGGGGTTTTTTGGGAGCATGGTTGGTAATCCAAAATGGGCCCAATGAAAGACCAGCTTTAGAGTCAATAGAGGTCAAGTCTCATTGTTGCTTGTGTGTAGTGAAGGCTAGCCTGTCTGGTCCAATATCACAGAAGAGCTACATCCATGGCCACTATCTATGAATACGTCCATGACCACTTTTAAAACACCTATCACAGCTTGCTCCTCTTTTTTTTTAAAAATACCAAAGACCACACAATGAAACCTTAACCCGCAGTAATCACATCCAGCTACCCCTCCACACCTTTATCATACATATGGAAAAACCCCGGCCAAAAATGGAAGGGGTATGGCAAATGCTAAACCCACCAACATGGGGCCGTCCACCTAAACTGACAGCTCAGATAAAGAGAGCAGCCAAGAGGCCATCAGTCACTCTGGAGGACCTGCAAAGATCCACAGCTCAGGCGGGAGTCGTGTACTCCCCAAATCTGGCCTTTAGGGAAGAGTGGCAAGGAGAAAGCCCTTTATGAAATTAATAAGAGGTCCTGTTTACAGTTTGCAAAAAGCTATGTAGGGGACACAGCAAGCATGTGGAAGAAGGGGCTCTGGTCAGAGGAGACCAAAATTGACATTTTTGGCCTAAATGCCAAATGCCATGTGTGAAGGAAAGCCAACACTGCACATTACCCTGAATGCACCATCCCCACCGTGAAGCATGGTGGGGGCAGCATCATGCTTGAGCAGGGACTGGGAATCTGTTCAGAGTTGATGGGAAGATGGATGGAGCTAAATACAGGGCAATCCTGGAGGAATACCTGTTGGAGGTTGCAAAATACTTGAGACTGGGGCAGGACAACCACCCTAAATATACAGCCAAAGCTACAACGGAAGGGTTTACATCAAAGCAGATTCATGTGTTACAATGGCCCAGACCTAAATTTCATTAAGAATCTGTGGCAGGACATTGCTGTTCATAAACGTTCACCAACCAATCGTACTGAGAGATTCTGCAAAGAAGAATGGGCAAAACCTCCAGCCTCTAGATGTGCAAAGCTGTAGAGACATCCCCCGACAGACTGCAGCTGTCATTACAGCTAAAGGTGGTCCTGCAAAATACTCAATCTGGGGATCAATACATATGCACACCACACTTTTCAGTTTTTTAATTTGCAAAATTATGGAAAAGCGCGTATAATTTTCTTTACACTTCACAATCACTTGATACTTTGGGACTCATGTATGGAAACTGTCTAAGTCTAAAATTCACTTTGTTGCCCATAGCAACCAATCAGAGCGCCCTTTTCATTTTTCCAGAGCACTATATGAAATGAGAGGGGCGCTCTGATTGGTTGCTATGGGCAACAAAGTGAGTTTTAGACCTAGACAGTTTTCATACATGTGGCCCTTTGTGTTGCTCCATCACATTAAATATCAATTAAATACATTTAAAGGGGTTGTCTCACTACATCAATTCATCTTACCTCAGTCCTGTTTTCTCAGTTTCATTTTTAAATTCAGGGGTGTGTTTACTGGCCTCTACTGGCTACTCAAGCTGCTGAGGACAACAGGTCTGTAGCTATAGCAACCAATGCTGGCAGCCTATCAGGAGACATTAAACAGGTCTGTAACTATAGTGACCTGAGGAGCTGATGCTGATCATGTATGGGCTTACAAGAGGGGATATCTCAGAATAGGTAGGATACTGTTAACGGATATATATTAAAAGTGACTTGTTTTTGCAAGATCTTTAACATAAAAAGCAGCAATCCTTGTAGTGAGACAACCCCTTTAAGTTTTAACGTTTAAAAATAAGCAACAGTTCAAGGGGTAGGAAGACTTTTGCAACTTTGGCCTCAAAATGACATACACTTTGCAGTAACCTTATTAAAGTGCACTGAGGGCATTAAAAAAGTATCTTTCATCCTCCCTTTCATTTCTGCATGAGGCAAATATTTACTGACACATAAAGTAGTTGTCACTTTGGGAAGCCCCATGCAACAGGTTCCACATACTTTCATCCCCCAACCTTGTGGTTGACGTATAGCACAGATATGAAAGGCTTTATGTTCCTTATGGAGGTATCTGCATGAAGGACAAATAGAGAGAACACTGAGTGCAAAATATCCAAAAATACATTTTCATGACATATAAGTATGAGCAGGAGAGCTGTAAATGTGAAATAAAAAGCCCCAGGATTGTGTTTTAAAAGGGAAAGTTATGGCAGGAGCCACCTGGTCGTGTCCACGTATCAAAGAAAAGAAATTCACGCTGCACTATTTGCAGAACATCTCGCCATTAACCCCTCTCCTGCCCCAGTTAACCCCTCCCTAGCCGGGGCCATCTTTCCATCTGTTCCCCATCTGAGTGACTCGTCAGTGTGGTGCTGATGTGGCAGATACAATAAGTTTTTGGGATGCACTCCAGACCTCGTTCCTTCTTCCCTCCTCCCTTTCTCATTCCCATTGTCCCCCTCCACCTCCTTCCATCTGGCCCGCTCCCTCTTTTTTTTTCTCTTCCCTCCCTCTGCATGTGGGGAGTGGCAGGGAAACACTTCACCACACTTCAGATTTAGTTTAGGGGTAGAGAAGAAAGTGAGAACGAGAGAGGGAAGATATGAGAGTACTGCAGAGAGGAGGACAGGTCACGACAAGAAGAGACAGCGGGTCGATGAAGAGAAATGAAACGTCTGATTGAAAAATTAATGTCTGCGGGCCAGCAAGAGCAGTCATGTATTATACACTGTGACTACGGCTACAAAGGGCTTCGCTCCTATAAGTCCCATTCTCCACAAGCCACATAGAATTAGGTGCACCCTTATATTAAAGTACTCAGCTATCCACAAAGGGATAGTTTTAGAGAGTGGCAAATTGGGCAATTGCCCAGGGTCTTGGTTTCCCACTGGGTCCCCAAGGACAAGTGAAAACAACTAGTATTATTTAAGAGTGTATTATTTGTAATATGAAATGCAGGAGTACAGTATGTGGGCTCTATATGACGGTATTATGTGGGCTTGGCATAAGAATATTAAATAGCTGCTGCCTTGGGGCCCAGAGCTTAAAGGGGTTTTCTTACTTTAAACAATGATGACTTATCATTAGGATATGCTGTCATTGTCTGATAAGTGAGGATCCCACCTCTGGGATCAGCACCTCTCTCTAAAACAGGCCCTGAAATCTCTCTGTTCTGAATGGAGAGGTAGTTGCGACTCTCCCATAGACATGAATGGGAACTCTGAGTATAGCCGAGCAGCGATGCCCGGCTGTAAATCAGAACTCCCATTCATTTTAATGGGAGTGTCCCGATCTGCTCTCTGTTCAGAACGGAGAGATTTCAGGATTTATTTGGCGAAAGGTGCAGGTCCTAGAGGCGACACCCACACCTATCTCCCAATGATGGCGTATCCCTATGTCATCATTGTCTAAAGTGGGAATACTCCTTTAAGGGCCTATTTGGGTGTGAGAGCATTATGCCTTTTTGTGGGGAATAACATGTTGGTGTCTTTCTGCTAAGTAGTGTGGCTATGTGGGGTCACTGATATATGATGCTATTATTTAGACATCTAGGGTGACATGTATGAATGGGGCTGCGCCAGAAGCCAGGCGTCTTTTCAGCCCTATAACTGGTGCAGCCCTGTTCGCTCAATTTTTAATCATTTATACTCCAGTCTCAGGTGCATTACAGAGCACCCGCAGCACTCTGTAATGCGCCTGAGATCGGGGGGCGTGCTGGAGGCGGGGCACTACAACCGTACGTAGCTTCAGTACAGCAAATCCAGGCGCATTACTGCTGGAACAGGTAGAGCACTTTAAAAATGGTTTACCTGAGCCAGAAATGTTGCTTTGTAGCCCGATAGTGCTAAATCTATGACCCGCAGTAGAACAGGTTCATAGATTCAGTGAAACAAATTCAAAAAAAGAGGAAAAAAGCCATAAAACTTCACTTTTATTGTATAATTATTTTTAAAAGGAAGTGAGAAGTAACTACGTCTCTTCAACACACAAAAACATAGACACATACAACAAAACTAGAGAACAACACTCTATACTCCCAAAATAACAACTATATCCCTCACCTATATACAACAGGTAAATCGCCCCGATAAGGGCGCTCCTGCCAGAATTATGACCCTACACAAGGAGAGCCCTATTAAGCCCTATGGTCCTATCCCAACATGACATGTTTCGATCATCCAACAATAAACTGATCACCTCAGGGGAAGATAAGGAAGACCAAAATATACAATCATGGGCACATTAGAGCAAAGCCAAAAAAGTTACCTCAAGTGCTATTGCTTCCAAAAAAGAGAGGAGAGGGCTAATACAGTTAAGGGAGTGACTCAAAATTACTTACAGTTCACAGTCCATCATACAGACCCAATCCCCAATAGGATAACATATTAGTGTAAGATGAGAGAGGTAAAGTGTCCGTCCCGCACCCTGTAAGGGTGAACCAGCAGGGGCTGTGTTAGGTTGGGAGACCTAAACAAAATGGCATCTGAGCGCCAAAAATCATACATGTCTCCATTAATTACCTCTGTTGATACTGCTGTTTCAGTTCCTATCATTAGGTTGTGGGCCTATCTAACTTAGCTATAGGCCCTATGAATGCTAGTAAGGCCTTTGAATGTTGCATGTTGTGTGAGTGGTATTACATGGGTTGTATTACATGGCACCAGAGGTGTAGCTATAGATGGTGCAGAGGTAGCAGGTGCATGGGTATCTGGACCCTGAGGGGACCCAATAGTCCCTCTACCAAATAAGAAGACACCAGTATTATTTACTGCTGTAGGGCAGTAATATATAGGCTGCAATTATTATACAACTATGAGAAAAAGTAAAGACGAAGGGAAGGAATCCATTCTGCTTGTAATGCTGGGTCCATTTTCTAAATGTAAAAAAACTTTGAGATTCTTAGTTCACACGTTTTGATCGAAAAATGTCTAAGCCACCCCTGGCTTACAACAGGATCTCAAGGCAGGTGGTCCTACGCTATCTTTACACTATCTCAATAGAGCCAAATTCAGACTTCTCATTGGGTCAACCATACTCGATAATCCAGAGAGAAAAATAAAAAAACACCAACCTTGCAAGCTTACTGCACTTATATAACAGCCTGTGAAGGTGGGTGGGGTGCAAGAAACCAAAATGGAGGCATCCCTTCCTCCCTATATAGATTAAAAGCAATACATGCCAAATACAACGTATAGTTCGGCACAAAAAAACATTTCTGAAAAATACAATATGAACCTGGATGCCACTGGCATGGTTGCGGCATATATATATATATATATATATATATATATATATATATATATATATATATATATATATATATATATACACGCATTCCAATACCAGTGGCACACCAACTGCTAAAAGGGCAATACAATACATGGAAACCTCCAAAGAAGCATTTATGCTATCTATCATACATGAAAAATATATATGTGCCATAACCATGCCAGTGGCACCCAGGTATCACATTGTGTTTTTCAGAAATGTTTTTTTTTGTGCAGAACTATACATTGTATTTGGCATATATTGCTTTTAATCTATATAGGGAGGAAGGGATACCTCCATTTTGGTTCTTGCACCCCGCCCACCTCCACAGGCTGTTATATCAGTGCAGTATGCTTGCAAGGTTGGTGTTTTTTATTTTTCTCTCTGGATTATGGAGGTCTGTTGACCCAATGAGAAGTCTGAATTTGGCTCTATTGAAAGGTAAAGATAGCGTTCGACCACCCGCCTTGAGATCCCGTTGTAAGCCGGGGGTGGTTTAAACATTTTTTGATCAAAACGTGTGAACTAAGAATCCTAAAGTTTTTTTCATTTTCTAAATGTCACACAAATCCCATTGACACATACATATGACAATGTTTCTGAAGGTTTTTAGTACTGGAGATGGGAAATCAGGTGATGATCGTGGACCAAGGCTGCTAACAGAGAATAATACATAATAGCTGTTAACAGGAAATAATAGCTTACATTTTACTGAACAGCAAATAGAGATGACATATTGATTGGAACCACAACTATCTCCAGAACAGGCCCCCGAAACTCCCCGTGCTAAATGGAGAAGTGACCACACTTGCGCGGTTACTCTTCATTCATTTCAGTGGAAATTGTGAGCAAAGCTGAATGCTACCTCTCTGCTTTACTTGGAACACCCATTAAAATGAAAGGAGAGTGACTGTACAAGTGCAGCATTTCTCCATTCAGAATGGGGAGTTTCGGGGGCCTGTTCTGGAAATGGGCCTGTGTCCCAGGGGTGGGATCCACACTTAACTGATATGGGTGGCATATCCTGTTGATATGCCACCAATGTCTGTGATGGGACAATCCAGACAAACTATATACCTTGTGTTTATACCTAGTGTGAAGGGTGAGGGTTGGGGTATGACTTATGGAGTAGGGATTCTCTCTCTGGCGCTCTTTGAATCCCCACCCCTTTGCAATGCTCTGTCCCACCCCCGACCCTTGTGTAATGCTCCTCCCCCGTGTTCAACCCCACCCCTGTGCAATGCTCTGTCTCACCCCTCTGTCCAATAGGTCTCCTGTGTAATGCTCCTTCCCTGAGTCATGCCCCACCCTTGTGTAAAATTGGACCCCTGTGTAATGCTCCTCCCCTGTGTCACGCCCCACCTCTTTGCGCTACTCTTTCCCACCCCTATCACACCCAACCCCTGTGTAATGCTCCTCCCGTGTCATACCTCACCCCTGTGCAATGCTCCTCCCCAGTGTTCAACCCCACCCCTGTGCAATGCTCTGTCCCACCTCCGACCCATGTGTAATGCTCCTCCCCTGTGTCATGCCCCACCCCTGTGCAATGCTCCTCCCCTGTGTTCAACCCCACCCCTGTGCAATGCTCCTCCCCTGTGTTCAACCCCACCCCAGTGCAATGCTCTGTCCCACCTCTGACCCATGTGTAATGCTCCTCCCCTGTGTCATGCCCCTCCCCTGTGCAATGCTCCTCCCCTGTGTTCAACCCCACCCCTGTGCAATGCTCTGTCCCACCTCTGACCCATGTGTAATGCTCCTCCCCTGTGCAATGCTCCTCCCCTGTGCAATGCTCCTCCCCTGTGTCATGCCCCACCCCTGTGCAATGCTCCTCCCCTGTGTTCAACCCCACCCCAGTGCAATGCTCTGTCCCACCTCTGACCCATGTGTAATCCTCCTCCCCTGTGCAATGCTCCTCCCCTGTGCAATGCTCCTCCCCTGTGTCATGCCCCACCCCTGTGCAATGCTCCTCCCCTGTGCAATGCGCCTCCCCTGTGTTCAACCCCACCCCAGTGCAATGCGCTGTCCCACCCTGCCCCCCATTTAATCTCCCCTTGTTCAGGGGCCCCTCCCCTGGGCATTGCCCCCCTATTTTCAACCCCACCCCGTCAATGCCTTCCCCCTGGTTTGTTAACCCCCCCTGTGAATGTCCTCCCCTGTGAATTTTGCCCTCCCCTTTTTTTATCCCCCCCCTTGAAATGCTTCCCCTTTTTAAAACCCCACCCCCTTGCAATGTCTGTCCCACTCCGCCCCGTGAAAATGCTCCTTTCCCCTGTGTCAGCCCCCCCCCCTTTGGCAATGCCCCTCCCCTGTTTCAACCCCACCCCTTGCAATGCCTCCCCCCCCCACCCCATAATGCTCCCCCCCCCCCTGTGAAACTCCTCCCTTGTACATGCCCCCCCCTGTGCATTGCTCCCCCTTGTTAAACCCCCCCCCTGTGCAATCCTTCCCACCTCTACCCTGTGAATGCCCCCCCTGGAAAATGCTCCCCCCTGTGTCATGCCCCACCCCTGTGAAAATGCCCCCCCTTGTTCCCCCCCCACCCCTGTGCAATGCTCGTCCCCCCCAACCCATTGTAATGCTCCTCCCCGGCAATGCCCTCCCCTTCAATCCCCCCCCTGGTCATGCCCCCCGGGGGGGTGCAATGCCCCCCCCTGTTTTAAAACCCCACCCCTGTCAATCCTCCCTCACCTCTCGTCAATCGATCCTGTGTAATGCTCCTCCCCTGAGTCATGCTCCGCCCCTGTGTCAAACTGGACCCCTGTGTAATGCTCCTCCCCTGTGTCATGCCCCACCTCTGTGCACTACTCTGCCCCACCCCTGTCACGCCCAACCCCTGTGTAATGCTCCTCCCGTGTGCAATGCTCTGCTCCACCCCTGTGTCACCCCGACTCCTGTGTAATGCTGCTACCCCAGCAATCTAAATGTAAGGGCATATCCTAGTTATGTACCATTAGACATCTTCCAATCCAGTACTGTAGGTAAAAATAAGCAGTGGGCCTCCCTCGCGTTTTGTTATTTTTAAAGCTTTTAAGATCCTTTGAAGGTGTCTCTTGTGTATACTCTGTAGTACTCTGGAAAGCTCACCATCAAATATACTCAGCCTCTAGAAGGTATCACCTGATTTCTTCATTCTTCTACTACTTTCTATGGCTAACACGGTACAACATTATACTACTACAATCTACAAAGACATTGTCCAGTTGGATGGTTCCTGTAAAAGAAAACACTCCAGAATGACTGGGCTATGCCTCATGCTGATGATGTGGAGCATCACAGGATTTTCACATTGCTGTTCTTTAAAGGGGTTGTCCACTGTAATAACACTATGTTTAAGGCCAAGGTGGAAAAAGGTATTAAAAATGTAACTTACCTCCTGGTCTCCCACTGCTACACCGGGGAAGCTTTGCTTTATTCCTGGTTTCTTGTCCCAACACACAGAACAGGCACAAGCCTTCCTTGTGTGTCAGGACAAGAACCCGTAAGTAAAGAGAAATGGATTCCCAAGGAGCTTGAGAGCAGTAGTCGTGGGGGACTAGAAGGTAAGTATCATTTTTTGTATTTTTGCTCCATCCTTGCTCTTACGTAATTATAATTTTATTAAAGTGGACAAACCCTTTAAAGCCTTGTGTCATGCTCCTCACCCTCTAAACATAATACAATGTAACTTTTTTTTTTACCAAAAGTTACCTTAAAAGGGGTGTTTCCATCTTGGACATTTATGGCATATGGACAGGATACACCATAAATATCAGATAGGTGAGGGTCCCACCTCTGGGACTTGCATCTGTCTCAAAAGTATGTCCTCCATACTCCTTTGAAAATAAACCTTCGCGCTCGCCCTTTCATTCTCTTCTAAGAGAGTTCCTAGGCTATACTTGGATGCACTTGGATGCATCACATCTCTACACAAAGGACTATGGGGACCAATTCTCAAGAGATAATATGCCATAAACATCTGCTAGGTGAGGGTCCCACCATGGGACCAGCCCTCCCATTTCCCTCTGTGCAGAATGGAGAAATGGTGCGCATGCGCCCTCTCTATTCTATTCCTTGGCTATACTTGAATGCACATAACCATCCACCTCTCCTTTCTGCACAGGAGGCTCATACACAAGAGCTGATATGCCATTAATGTTTGGTAGGTGAGGATTCCACATTTGGCATCTGCATCTATCTCAAGAACCAGCCCTCCCATATCCCTCTGTGCAGAATGGAGAAATGGCTGCGCATGCGCCCTCTCTAATCTTTTCCTTGGCTTTGGTTCAATGCACGTGACCGACCACCTCTCCGTTCTGCACAGAGGGCTCATTCGCAAGAGCTGACATGCCATTAATCTTTGGTAGGTGAGAGTCCCACGTTTGGGAGCTGCAACTATTTCAAGAACCAGCCCCCATAGTCCCCTGTGCTGAATGGAGACATGGCTGTGCATGCGCCCTCTCTATTCTATTCCTTGACTTTTATTGAATGCACATGACCATCCACCTCTCCGTCCTGCACAGGGGCTCATTCACAAGAATGACGTGCCATTAATGTTCATAGGTGAGAGTCCCACGTCTAGGATCTACGTCTATCTCAAGAACCCCGCCCCCATTTCCTTTGCTGAATGGAGACATGGTGCGCATGCCCTTCCCCCTTTTTCTTTTTCCGTAATTATGTTGAATGTGCTGACGAACCACCCCCTTATTCCGCTTTCTGCACATGAGGCCCATTTCTAGGTGGGGTCCCACCATGGGACAGCCCTCCCATATCCCTCGGTGCATGCACCCTGTGTATTCTTGGCTGTTCTTGAATGTGCATGACCGACCACCTCTCCGTTCTGCACAGGGGGCTCATTCTCAAGAAGTGATATGCCATAAATGTCTGCTAGGTGAGGGTCCCACCAGGGGACCAGCCCTCCCATATCCCTCTGTGCATGCACCCTTTGTATTCTTGGCTGTTCTTGAATGTGCATGACCGACCACCTCTCCGTTCTGCACAGGGGGCTCATTCTCAAGAAGTGATATGCCATAAATGTCTGAGAGGTGACTACCGCTATAAGATAGACTCAAACTGAAAAACAAAAAGTATGGCCAAAAGTTTTCTACTCCAGATTTGGCTTCTGTTGCTGTATTCATTTTCTGCAAGTCCTGCTACATAGCACTGTTACCAGATCTATCAGTTCTGAGAGTCTAGCCTCCTCCTCTTCTTTTCTTCTTTTCCCTGCCCCCCATGAAGAGTCGCTCCATCCCCAGCATGTGTGATCTCTTCTTCCAAGACGAAATACTGTAAATGTGGAAGAAGCAATGCTCTGCAGCAGAACACAGGTGGCGATACTCTGCCAGCATCAGACACGTGGAGTCACTCCAGTGACACTGACTGCTTCCAACTGCGCAGCCATGAGAAGAAGCAGGTTAATCCTGAAGGAGTGGTCCCGTGGAGCTTAGCCAATAATAGGCAAACGATAATGGGAAGGGGGGGTTGACTTGGCGGACGGCTGCGTGTCTGCTACAGATGTTGCTAGGCTCTAGTGGAATCTAAAGTTACTCCAGGATGCAGGATCGTTACGTTGCCACTGCTACATTACTTGCCACAACCTATTGCTGTAGAGGAGGCAATGGCACCAACCACAGTAGCATTGTGGTCATATACAGTTGAAACCAGAAGTTTCCATACACTATATAATAAGACACATCTGCAGGTTTTTCCCACTATCTGACATGAAATCAGAATAAACATTCCTGTTTTAGGTCAATTAGGAACCAAAATTATTTATATTTGCCAATTGCCAGAATAATGAGAGAGAATTTTTAAGGCATTTTTTATTACTTTCTGAAATGTCAAAGTTTTCTCCATTCCATTAGTATTTGCTAGCATTGCCCTTAAACTGGATGACTTGGGTCAAACATTTTGGATCCTTCCACAAGCTTCTCACAATAGTTAGTAGGAATTTTGGCCCCTTCCTCCTGACAGAACTGGTGTCACTGAGCCATGTTTGGAGGTCTCCTTGCTCGCACCGGCCTTTTCAGCTTGTCCAATAAATTTTCAATAAGCTTGAGAACAGGGCTTTGTGATGGCCACTTCAAAACATTGACTTTGTTATCCTTAAGCCCCTTTGTAACCAGTTTGGCAGTAGCTTCGGGTCATTGACCATTTGGAAGAACCATGTCCACCCAAGCCTTATCTTCCTGGCTGATGTCTTGAGATGTTGCTTCAGTATTGCCACATAATCTTCTTTCCTCATGATGCCATCTTTTTTGTGAAGTGCATCGGTGCCCCTGTAGAAAAACAACCACACAACATGATGCTTCAACCCCCGTGTTTCACGGTTGTGATGGTGTTCTTAGGCTTTCAAGCTTCTCCCTTTTCCTCCAAATAGAACAATGGTCATTATGGCCAAACAGTTCAAGTTTAGTCTCATCAGACCACAGGACATGTCTCCAAAAATGTAGGTCTTTGTTCCTGTGCATTTTCAAACATTAATCTAGTTTTTATATGTTTCTTTTGGAGTAATAGCTTCTTCCTGGCAGAGTGGTCTTTCAGCCCATGTTGATACAGTACTCGTTCCACTGTGAATAATGATACAATCTTACCAGCTTCTGCCAGCATCTTCACAAGGTTATTGGCTTTTGTTCTTGGGTTGATATGCACATGTTGGACCAAAACACATGCATATCTGAGACACAGAAGCCGTCTCCTTCCTGAGCGGTACGATGACTGGACATTCCCATCTTGTTTGTACTTGTGTATAATTGTTTGTACAGATGAACGAGGCGCCTTCAGGTAAATGGAAATTGCATCCAAGAATGGTCCAGACTTGTGCAAGTCCACAATTCTCTTCCTGATATCTTGGCTGATTTCTTTACACTTTCCCATGTTGTTACACACAGAAGCAGTGTGTTTCTGGTGTTCATAAAAAAAACATCCAAAGCTGTGTCTCTAATTAACTCAGATGTTGTCTAAACCTATCAGAAGCTTCCAAAGACATGACCGCATATGGGCCGTCCCAAATTGTTTAAAGGCAGAGTAATCCCAGTGTATGGAAACTGTTGACTTTGCAGAAACTAATAAAAATGCCTTAAAAATTCTGACATTTGGCAAATATACATAATTTTGGTTCCTAATTGACCTAAAACGGGGAAAGTTTTTTCTGATTTCATGCCAGATAGTGAGAAAAACATACATATGTGTCTTTTTATATAGTGTATGTAAGCTTCTGGTTTCAACTGTAGGTAAGGATGTGGCTAAGCCTTCCCAGGGCTGCCATAAGTCATTACAGGGAGCCATACAGATTAAGCCAATGGACCCCCCATCAATAACTATTTCCTATATTGTACTATATAAATGGGCCCCTTTTGACCAGGGCCCCTGACAGGAGTACTGCCAAATCTGCCCTGAGCCTTTCATTGGCTGCAACACAGATATATTTAATGCACTAGTATTTATCTAAATACTGTGCCCAAGACAAAGTGGCTCATTGGTGGCAATGCCAGCCAGAACCCAGGGCTCCCCTTGACTAAATTCCTGATTCAGGCCATACCCATTTGATCTATGCTATCCCACTAAAAAGACTATCCTACTCCCATGCAATGTTACCCCAAAAGTAGAACAGACACAACCTCACAGAAGCTGAGAATTAGGCTATGTCTACACTGGTTTTACGGCGGATTCAGAACTTAGAATCAGCCAAAAATCCAACTATACCCAGCACTGTGTAGACCACAATAGAAAATCCGAGCTGAAGATGGCCGCCGACCATCTGGCAGAAGATAGAACATGTTGTATCTTCCACTGGATTCCCGTCAGATTCCTGTAGCCTCCATGTACAGGGCTGGGGGGAATTCGAAATACGAATTTGACCACATTATTTTGCGCAAAAAAAGGCACCAAAAACTATGGTGCGGCAAAGTTCAAATACTGTCGGATTTCCAACGGTATTTAA